>CM060321.1:2251319-2273819 GCA_030674155.1 Stramonita haemastoma | reverse complement strand
ATTGATTGAATTCATCTCAAGGGTTCTCTTTGGTAAAACTTGATTTATAATTTTACTTTTCATCTATTAAATTTAAATTACAGATTTATCAATTAAATTCAGTGAAAGACTTGTGTATTCAATTTTATTTACAGACGTGTCAACTTATAGTTTTATCTACAGGCTTGTGTTCTAACTTTAATGTACAGAATAGTCGCCGATGACATTTATTTTGCAAACTAGACTTGTTAACGATGTAATTCAATTTCCAGACCTGTATATAAGATAGTAGGATAATGTATGGCTCGTCAGTTGGCATACAGGTTCAACTGAAGCTTTTTGACCAGCACTTTTTTTAATACCACTTTATGTCACAGCAGATTTCTCTGCGTGAAATTCGGGCTGCTCTCCCCGGGGAGAGCGCGTCGCCACAAGTGCAGTGCCTACCCATTATTTTTTTCCCCCTCAGGGATGGTGTCTAAACACAACACCTGTGTGCATGCTGGTTTTTTTAAAATATAATTTTGTCATCGGCTCCTACCGGCACACGATGGCCTGCTCTTCCGAAAGGCGGAACGGGATTTTAACGTGTGCGCAAGATGTTCTGCATGCGTTCGCACACGGGACCTCGGTTTATAGTCTCATCCGAATGACTTTGACATTCAGTTCGATTTATTGGTCAAACTGGGAAGAAAGGGCGAGCTGGATACGAACCCAGAAACTCGTGGATTACATATTGGCAGGCGAACGTCTTAACCATCCTGCCACCGTCCTTCCTGACCATGCACTTTCCTAAGTACAAACTCTGAGGCTGTGGAACCACCAAGCCATTCTGCCCTCACACATGTACGTCAGCAAATCTGTAGCAACACCATGGGAGCCTTGTCATGTCTCTTTAACATCTGGATCCCATATCTGCCCCATCCCTCTACTGACCCGGACCAAATGCACTGGCTTACAGAACCCAGAGAAGGCTATTTCTGGCAAGGTAATGACCACCAATTCTACATGTCCTGTTGAGGTGACACTGTGAGTGGCCACTGGTGTCAGATTCAATGTGAAAGGTGTCTGCAGATGCCTGGCCTCTCTGAAGATAATGTGGGGCAGTGTGTCAGGATGTAGGTGACCGGGGCACAAAATAGGGTTTCAACTCGAATTTGAACCTCAGACGTCTCAGGGTGTTTTTTTTCTTTCTTTCCTTTCTTTTTTTTTGCGTTTGTCAGAGTTTCGATTTTCAAGCGAGTGCGTAACCTGTAGACTGTCTCGATGTATTTGTTGGTCTGTCTGCTGGTGGTGGTGGTGGTGGTGGTGGTGGTGGTGGTGGATGTAGTGGTGGTGTTTGTGTTTGGAATGTTGTTGGGTTTTTTTTTCAAATAACCTGCCACCGTCGCGATCAGTCTCTTAAATCCAAACATGTTTATAGCGCTGCCGACCACGGAGAATTTATCAGAGCTGCCTCTTCTTTACAGGCTTTTTTAGGTTCACCAATGGTGACATTTTTGCGTATGCGACCATTTTTGCCTACTCCTGAGGTAGCTACATTCCGACTTCGGGAACTTAGTTAACATCTCAAATAAAACATATGCAACTATTCACATAAATTCTCAAAACAAGGTTCAAAGTCAACGCGCCTGTTAGTGCGCACGTGATCGTTTCAGCAAAACAGCCAATCTTAAATGACTAGCTAGGACTGACTGTCTTTGTGTTATGTGGGAGATCCCCATAAAGACCACATGAAATAGGATAAAAACGAATGTCTGAGTCCTCAAAAAAATCCATATTTGTAATAAAGAACAGATGACACGATTTACAAAAAACCCTGTATACACACGGGGACTGGATGTAAAAAAGCAATGAGTGCTTATTCCATTATCCTTGATTTAAAAGAAAATAAATTTTAAAAAATAATAAAGAACAATGGCATGTTGTCTCTCTACCTATCAGTTTTCGCACTCAATGTTATTAGACGAGAACAGTAGAAAGTGTAACAAAAGTTAAAACAGGGAGGGGAAGCAAGTAGGGAAAGAGAGAAGAAGACTGAACAGATAGGGTGTATGTTGGTATTTTTTGTGCATTGAAAAAAAGTTTTCTTAAGCATAAGCAAAATTTGAACTGAGCAAAGCGTGGACATAAAACAATAACCTAACTACAAGTATAGTAGTGGATTGTGCAATACACATTTTAATAATGTCAAAAGTTAACTGAGTTGTTAACTTATTTTGCAGTGACCGGTCAGAAAATTAATGTTGGTTAAAAAAGGGGAGGTTAACAATCGGGCACTCGAATAATTATGCACATGTGCGTGCGTGGTGCGTGCATGTGCGTGAGTGCGTGTTATTACTGTTGTTTTTTATGTGTCTCCTGCTGTTATTATCATTGTTGCTTTTTATTTTCTTCCATTTTTTTTGTTTTGCACTCTCCAACTAAACTTTTCCCATAGACTGTGCGAATTAAAGTCCAAAGTTTCCAAACTCACTAATGCACTAACGCACTTATTGATTTTAAGTCCATCAAGAAAACATGAAGAGAAGATGTTGATGAAAACTAGGACACAGTTTCCCTACAGGCTATTAGATCAAATTATATCAAAGGGTATGCAGAACTTTTCTACTCTACATTACTTCAGCTTTTGTCTTTGTTCTAAAAGTTTGAACAAGATAAGAAACATCACGTTCTTTTGAACATGAAACATTGTGACAGTACAAAATAGGGAAGTGGGGTTTATGTTTACAGACATTTCTCCGGTAGTTTGATACATTTTTATTGTTATTATCGAGCAACAGATAAACATACTTTTGTGTAGTTTTGATGTTGTTGTTGTTGTTGTTGTATAGTTTTTTGTATTTTTGTTCTTTATTCTTTCTCTTTCCTTCTTTTTTTTTCTTCCTTTCTTAATCTTCTTTCTTTCTTTTCTTTTTTTTCTCTTCTTCTTTCTTTTTCTTTCTTCCACTTCATTTTAAAAAGAAAACAACAAACTATATCTTGATAGTTTACTTAGAATTGAGTGCATACTGATATCAAGCATACATCACAAACGATATTAAAAGTGAAGATCAACCACACGGTTCAACACGAACAAGAAATTTTAATGCATTAAACATGAGGCCCGTTTCCAAATCTAAATCTTATAAAAACCACACAGAAAGGTTGATACATGCAGAACATCTTCCACACGTTAATCCTGTTCTTTTGTAAATGGGCCATTAGTGTCGTGGAAAGCAACACAGAAAACTTTACACGGGACTGTAATTGGAAAACGAATAATAAATAGTTGGTTGTAACATCCTTTATAGCGATATTGTCCTTCAGCCATGACAAGCTTTTAGCATCAGAACAAGCCATCATTCCTCTTAAAAGAAGTACAAATCCTCAGAAGCGGAGTATGGTTGCCTATTTGTGAGTGCGAGAAAAGAGTCATACAGGCAAACTCTGACCCAGTGTGTACTTGCCATCTCACCGTGATTCCCAGATGGTATAAGTGAGTCAGTGCGTATGTTGCGTGACTCCAGGTGTTAAGCTGGAAAACGGGCAACATAAGAGCAACATTAGCAAAACAAACAACAGCAACAGGACTAAAACAAGCAACAACAACAGCAGCACACACAGCAACAAGAACAAAAACAACAGCAACAACAAGCAACAAGAACAACAGCACAGCAGCAACAACAGACAACCAGCAACAAAACATCATAAACAACAACAACCACCAACAACAAGATAAACTCCGAACCAAACAGACCTAAAATCCTTTATCAAAACGAAACAAAGCTGGTGGTACACGATATGAAAGCTAAAACCTACAGACAAAGAACGCGCCAGCGGTCTGTCTGTATTTTGAATGGAGAAGATCTCAGACTGATTGTAGACTTTCTGAATCAGAATCAGGGCTGCCTCCTGTTCAAACAGGGATAACAATGTAGCCTGTCTGTGACACACAAGGAGGATGGGGAGTAGTGTTCTGGAACTGTGGTAGGACAGGAAGAGGATACTTTCCATGGAATATGGGTCATTATGTCAGCAATGCTTACTGTCCAGGATTTTTGGCTTCGATTCAAACCGAGGCAGCTTTGGGTGTTTTTTGTAACTGTGGCTTAGAGGTTTGTGTGTGTGTGTGTGTTTTTTATGTGCTATCTTTTTGACACTAAATGTATCTTTGTCTTGGGTATGGAAAGTTGTTTGATTACCATGAAGAAAAATTTACAACGTTTTAAAAACAAAGTCTCTCTCTCTCTCTCTATATATATATATAAAATTACAATTTATAAAAACAAAGTCTCTTAAAAATGTATCGATATTATATAATCCAACGATGTTTCCCTCCAATAATTTTTATAGTGCCAATTGTCTAATTAACATGTATCCATGAACCACCCATATATGCATTTTTGTACTTTTTTAGAATGTGGTGACACAAAAGAGAGCATGCTTTAAAAAATGTTTTTTTATAAAGGTTGATAGGATAATTGCCATGAAACGAAGCACCAAAATACTGACTTCAATAAATAAGATTCCCAAGACTTGATATACATACTTTCAAAAGTTTTCATAATTATCAGACCAACAAGTTCTACTAAAAACAAAAAAGCCTTTATTAACCTTTTCACAGTTATATTAATCCACACCACTCTACATCAACATCAGGATAAAAAAAAAGAAAACCCCAGTGGCTCCATGTACGGATAAGACCTAAGACAAAGGACACAGAAACAAAAACTGTGCCAAGAATGCACGGGAGCACCTACCCTCGTTAGTTTGAATAGAAATGCAGTGCTGACTGCATGCAGACTCCTTGATGCAAAGCAGAGCCCATGTTCCGACAGTGATAACGATGTATCCCGTGACACTACATGGAAGGGGGGGTGTCATGAAAATGGGTACGGAGGATGGGGTGGGTGGTGGGTGGTGGGGGAGGGAGACTGTGTGGAATGTGGAGGGTCATGTCAGCAGTGGTTATGCTCCAGATTCTTTGGCTTGGATTCAGGTGTAAGTAGGCAGCCACGGGATGCTGGGCCGCTGTGACTCAGAACTCTTACTTTTGGCCAGCTGTGATATTCATGGGTCTTGTCATGGCAACACCGATTAGTTCAATTACCTCGCAGAAGATGAGAACATACCGAATTGTAGGTTTGAAAAAAGCTATGAATTAGAAGAAAAGAAATGCAGACACCAAAATTGTTATACTCTTTAGAAAAAAAAAACTATGTATTAGAATGAGAAAGAAGTGCAGACAGGAAAAAAACGACAAAAAATCAGGGTTTTTTTATATATTCATTCAAGATGGTAAAGCAGGCCATTGTATGCATTTGAAGTCACTGAGATTTAGAGATTTTAAAAATAATGGTCCATGCAACAAAGAAACAATATTACTGGTTGCAATTATTAGAAAAATACGTGAACCCAGTTTCTAGAAGTGCACATTCCATAACTAGGTCTTCAAATGAGTTCAGCAGTTTTCTTCATAACAAAATTTTCCCTGTTAAAACAGCATAATTTTACCACTAACCCATAACACTATAATACTACATCTGAACAGAAAAGAAGACCCCACTTGCTGTATGATGTACAAAGAAGGAAAATACGGAGTACAGAATTAAGGCACCAACTGTCCCATGTTCAACGAGAACTCTAAGCTGACCGATGACTCCTGGATACAGACCAGAACTCACGTACACAGCGATAGCGATATATCCTCTGGCAGGACTTGAAAGGAGAAGGCAGTGAACTGTGGTAGCGGGAGGGAAAGCATTCCCTGGAATATGGAGCACTATGTCAGCATGCTTACGCACCAGATTCTTTGGCTTGGATTCAAGCTTTAAAAAGGCGAGCCAAGGATTCTCAGGTCTGGCAGAAAAGTGTTATTTAGCCAACCACAACATTACGGGATACTGATATCTTGTCTTCAGTATGGAAACACTGTTATGGTACCACCTACAGCAAGGATGATTTAGCCCGGAAGCTGGGAGACTGGAACTTGGGGCTTGGGGCTCAGGGATCAAACCTCTGTGACTATAATTATTAAGATGTTCAAACCTTGGGACGTTTTGCTGAAAAAAAGAGATGTTGGGAGCAGGGTTGGTGGTAGAAAAATAAATACGAAGGAGGAAAGAGAGAGAAAGAGGAAAGACATGCAAACAGACAGCTTGACAGGAAAAGGAAAAAATCTGTGTCACAGAAACATACATACATAGACAGGCAGGCAGGCAGGCAGGCAGGCAGGCGGGCGGGCAGGCAGGCAGACAGACAGACAAACACACAGATAGATAGATAGATAGATAGATAGATAGATAGATAGATAGATAAGATAGATAGTAGAGAGAGAGAGATAGATAGATAGATAGATAGATAGATAGATAGACAGATACATACATACATACATAGATGCATAGGTACATAGAAACATAGATACATAGAAACATAGATACATAGAAAGGTAGCTACAGAGACAGAGACAGTGACAAAGAGACAAAGACAGACAGACAGAAAAAACAGACCTACAGAAAGACAAATGAAATCATGACAAATTGTGACAATGCACACAAGTACACTAAATGCATGGCTAAAAGATTATTGAATAATTATATGAATGAAGCAGTAATCATCAACTGCTATAAATCATGTGAATAAAAGAAACGGATCAATCAATCAATCGATAGATCCGTTAGATATGATCAATCAGCGATCATGACACATACAGTTCGAATGATAGCAAAGCAACGAACAAACTAACAAGACAAAAAAGTGGATAAATTACGTAACATGATAACCGTAAAAATAATGATGCATGCGAATTCGTAGCTTCCTTGATGAATCAAATGCAGAAGAATGCAAAAAAATAAGAATTGCGAGAAGAAAGAAGACCACCACCAACAACAACAACAATAACACCACCACCACCACCACCACCAACAATAACAATAACACCAAAAACGACAAGACAAAACACAAAAAAATCAAAACAAAACAAAATCAAAAAAGAAGTGCACAGAATATTACCATAACCAAATGAAATTTGAGATATCATAATAACGAAAACAAACATAACAAATTAACAAAAATGAAAGGAAAAACCAAAATATGGAAATGTAATCTCAAATCTCATCTTCTTACACGCACGAATACCCAGCATCCGTAATCTGCCGATTTTCAGCAGTTTATCCTTTTTGCCTTTTGCTTTACATTCTACACTGATTAGATAAGATCACATTTACGCTGGTATGTTTTGCATGAGCGTCCGCGCACGCATGCCCACCACACACACACACACACACACACCTATGGACAGAAATGGGATAGCTTGGTGGTCAGAGTGATGCACTCGTGATCTGCCGACCCGGGTTCAAATCTCGTTCAAAAGATTTCTTCATGTGTTAACATCAGTGCAGACTCCAATCCCCACAAAAGTCCTTCAGATGCGACTATAAACCCAGGTCCCGTGTGCGAAAGCACGCAGAACATCTTGTGCGCACGTTAAAACCTGTTCCGCTTTTCGGAAGAATAGGCCATTGTATGCCAGTGGCAACAGATGACAAATTTTGCAAAACTACATGCAGACAGGGACTAGATGTAAAAAAGCACATGAGTGCTGATTCCATTATCCTCGAAATAAAAGAATGAATAAAAAGCAAATAAACAAATAAATAAACAAATGAATAAAAAACCCAACTAAAGAAAGAAAGAAATAAACGAATGAATATAAACAGAGACAGACACATAAAGCCAAAGACGAATACAGATACAAGGACAAAGTGAGCAAGACAGAGAGGACAAACAAATGACAAAGAATTCGTTTTCCTGAGACTGTTTCCTGAAACAAAGAAAAACAGAAAATATATCAGACACACACAGACAGACAGACAGACAGACAGACACAATACACAAACACAACACAACACAACTCAACACAACACACACATGTACACACACACACACACACACACACACACACACACACACAGCAAACACACACACACACACACAGACACACACACACTTTGAGACAAACAGACGGATAGACAGATAATTATTATGACAGGAACCTAAAAGACAAACAGACCAATAAGCCATCCCGGCAACAGACAAGCGAGCACGCGAGAGATCAAAGACCTTAATATGAGAAGAAAACGGAAGTGATTATAAAAAGTTTTTTAAAACATTTTTTTTTAATTTTTAATTTTTTTATTAAAGATCTGAAGAAATATACAGAAACATTTTTACGAATCCCTTTTGCTTGATTAAACAAATGCACGCACGAGTAGACATAAACGTACACACAGAGGCAAGACTCATGCAAATGCGCGCAAAGTGCGCGCAGGTACACACACACACACACGTACACGCACACACGCACGCAGCCGCCGCACACACACACACACACAACGCACACACTCAAAAACTTACACACACACTTACACACGTACACTCACTTACACATTCACATACACTTACATACACACACACACACACACACTCACACACACACTATCCTAATCTTGAAATGGCCTATAACGACTTTTGCGTGATAGCCCCTGGCGGAAGTTATTTCGATTATTTTTGCTGTCCGAATTATAAAGAAAAAGAAAATAATCCAGAAAAGAATTAATATAAAGAGACAAATAGAGTTTTAGACAAAAAACAGAGCTAGAGCGTCAGAGAAATGGACCGATTGACCGATGGACTTGCAGCCTGACAGGCAGGCAGGCAGGCAGACATGCAGGCAGGCAGGTAGACATACAGGCATCCCCGATGTCGGAATGTGGCCATCTAAATGGCAGGTTAAAGTGGTGACATACCAAAATTTTTATCTTGGTAAACTAAGTTCTAGTGAAGAACGAAAACAAGACATGCAGGCAGGCAGGCAGTTAACATGCATACATACATTCCACATACAAACGTATATATGTACGTACGTGCATACATACGCACATACATAGACATCCAGCATCTATCCATCCAATAAACATATAAACAAATGCTCACAAACCCTTAATAAATGACGCATATGCGTATGTAAAGGCTATCACGAACGTGTGCGTGCATGCAGGGTCTGTGAAAGTTATGTGTGATGAAAAAGTTTGTACACTTCCTTTCATGACATGTACACTATGCATAATACATATAACATATAATATATAATAATGTGTGTGTGCGCGCGCGCGGCGTGCGTGGTGTGTGTGTCTGTGAGAAAAGAAGGTAACGGGAGAAAAGGAGGGGAGTGGTAACAGAAGGGACACACACACACACGCACGTACGCACACACACATACACACACACAAACTTTAACACCACCTAAGTCTTCGGATACGACTATAAACGAGGTCATGTTGCGAAACGCATGCAGAACTTGCGCGCATGTTAAAACCAGTTCCGCTTTTCGGATGAGTAGGCCATTGTGTGCCGGTGGGAACGGATGACTTAAAAAAAACTGCATATACACGAGGACGGAATAAAAAAGCACACGAGTGCTTATTCCATTTATCCTCGGAATAAAAGAAGAATAGAACTCACACAGCACGCCCACAACACAACATGAACTCTGAATTCTGAACTGGTTTAATGGCACATTGGCCTTAGGCCACAATACACCAGGCAAGGGGTGAGAGAGGGGGGGAGGGTAATGAAACATGGAAGCAAGGGATACCTTTCACACATAATATAGTCAATGGGGAATTTACACTCGTATGTATCGCATCACTATACTATTCCCCATGTTCATAAGAAATGAAAAATATCAGATCAAATTCAAGTCGAAGTAAGTTGTGTCGCATTTAGTATATAAAATGATAATAATAATGATAAATAATAATAATAATAATAACAACAATACATTGAATGTATATAGCGCTATATCTTGTAAAAACAAATCAAAGCGCTTGCATTCGACCTATACAAAAACACAATCAATCGATAACAATTTATATTTTAGCAAATTCGAATGTACACCACACACGCCCCACATCCCACAAATAAAATTATGCATATACATACATACATACATACATATAACACGTGGAAAGGATCTTTTAGTAGCTTCATTATACTGGGCAATAACAACACAGCATCATCATAACCATATTCTAGTAATGTTCTGCTTAAGAAATATAGAACATAAAACAATTTTTTAGAATAAAACATGCATAAAAAGTGACGGGACAGGAGGAGATGGGGGCAACATAATGTGTATACATTTTTTTCTCAATATCTAAAATCTTGCTTTCATACTATACCAGTCATTCATGCCTGGAACTCCGAACAAAGACCTTGGTCAAGTTGTTCTATCTATGGCAATTTTTTGTAATAGTTTCCATCAACATATTTTTCGAGTGAGTTAATAGCTTTATTCAGTTATGGGAACAAACATTGAAAATAAACAACATTTTGAGTCATAGCAAGTTGTCCTGAAGTTTATCATTTTGTTATATTTAAGCTGCGACCGGGTACCCAACCTAACTCAGCTTTTGGCTGAAGGGAGTAGGCTTTTCCCAATGCTCTGACCACATGACACAATGACCGACCAACTGACTTTTGAATTCTGACACCGTTTTGAAAATGGTTCAGACCACCGTGCTCAGTCCAATATGCTTTTAAAACACGGAAGTGACAAAACTAAACTTCACCGTGTTATCTTACAGCCATTAAGTACTGACACCTAGTAAGCATGTGCAAATATCTTGCAAGTTGTGCAAACCTGGGATATTTTCCATATAAGTCATTGGGTAATCAGGTCACGTGTGTGCTCACACCCAACCTTTATCAGCACACTATTTTACAGCTGCCATGACATGAAAAATGGAAGCAGTTCTGGTAACAGAACATTTTTGTTGATCTTCTAAAGGGAACATGTAACATTATCTCCTCTTATCTAAAAGCAAAAAAAATAATATATACATGGTACTGGAAAATGGGTTTCCAACTAACCCTTAATGAGAGTAAAATCAAATGGAAAAGCAAACTTAAAATGTATATTTCAAATTAAAGTACAGAAAATTAATGTTACCCTGAACTAATAAGATGGGGGAGGAAACAGCAAACAGTGGAAGATACTAACAGCGTAATTTAAACAAGTCTATCATACCAAATACACTACAAAACTACCAAGAATACGAAATTTTTAATGTTTAAGGCCAACAGCCCCGTACATTTGGGGTTTCAATGATACATAAATCAGTAACTGACAATCATGCATCATGAGTGAGAAACAAGGTTCTTCAAAGTACAATAACGTATGCAGAGAAAAAGTACACATATTGGGCAACGACACTTCCTTGCACCCACACACACACACACACACACACACACACACCACACACACACGCAATCATACGCATTACAAATGACAAAACACAACTTTAGCCACACACAATACTGCTTTCTTTTTCTCGCCTATCCCCTTCGTCAATATCACTAACAGTGAAAAGACGTAAAACTAAAGACGAACGAACGAACGAACGAACGAACGAACGAACGCAAAACACACACACACGTGCACGCACGCAAGCACTGATGCACGTACAAACACACACACAGACACACGCGCAAACAAATACATTCGCACATGTGCGCGCGCGCACACACACACATATACACACACGCACACAAAACACACACACACACACACATATACACACACGCACAAAAACTCACCACACACAAGCACACACACACTGCAAAATGTATCTTACCATATCCCACATAAAAAATAAGAATAAAATGAATAAAAAACACACATTCTAAGAATTCACACAAAAAGGATAGTTTTGAAACCTGGCTACGCTTCACCTTCAGGTTGGTATAAAAATGATACAGGCAACAAACTACACACAGAGTCTACACCATCCTTCATCTGAAGTGAATATGGGCAATGCTTGGGATGGTTACATGCAACTGAAACGTTACACAACTGCCCAGATAAAGACTAAAAAAAATTCAAACCACAAAAAGAAATATTGAAACATCAAATACCAAAAAACACCATTACTTCAAAAAATGTACATGCAAGAGCACCGCGTAACTCATTCAAGAAAGGGCAATGTTATGCTTGAAAATTTTTTTAGAGTTTTACTGGGTCATATTTAGTGATACTATGTTTGCTGTTTTTGCAGGGGAAAATGTGAAAAGCAACCTAATGGTGGAAGTGAAACCACACAACAAACTCGTGTCCCTTACAGCTGGGGAACAGATAAGCCCAATACAGGCAAATGCTTCAGGAGCAAAACTATGAAGATACTATAAAAGCTATTAATGTGGAGCTATGTTGGAATGTTTTATAAGTAAAGTTGATGACATTGGCATTGACAATACTCGCATACTACCAGATACAATGAAAAGGAAAAGGCAGCAATAAATTACTTCACTTTGTGCTCGGTACTTCAAATTAAGTACAAAAAAAACCCTAGATAAAAAGAACATCGGCTTTAAATAATCAACATCGGCTTTTCATAACTTCCTATATCTCCAGCCTTTAGTGAAAGCAATGTCCAGCTTTCAAAGTCAGTGTTGATTACAGAAGCAAAGCCAGCTATTTCTTTAAAATATACAGACATACAGAATTCTTACTTCATGTTATAATTCCAAAAATATAAAACCACACAAAGGGTGTGCAACTTTTGGGTAGGTTGCACAATGTAGCATAGGCTGTGACGAAAAATACATGAAGAAAATCATTCCCTAGATAACCTGTCACACAAATCCTAACATGCAGACACACACACACACACACACACACACACACACACCACACACACACACACACACACACACACACACTCCTGAACAAACCGTCTACCCTTGCTTACAAATAACACTCCATTTTTTCAGGAATACAATTTTGGACAAGGCTGCTATGATATACATGAGAAATGGAAGCACTTCTGCTAAGAGGAAACACTTTTGTTGATCTTCCAAAGGGAACTCGCAGCATTTTCTCCACTGACCTAAAAGCAAAAGATAAAATGTACATTCGGCTGAAAAATGGGTTTCCAATTAACCTTTCATGGGAGTAAAATCAACTACAACGCAATTTCAAATTTAAGCTTAAAATTAAAGCACATAAAATTAATTTTGACCCTGAAGTAATAAGATAGGGGAGGATACAGCAAACAGTGGAATACATTAACTGCGTAATTTAAACAAGTCTACCAGATACACTGCAAAACTACCACAATTTCACACAAAAAGGATAGTTTTGAAACCTGGCCACGACAAGACCTTCAGGTTGTTCTAAGACATGATACAGACAACAAACGACACACATACACCATTCTTCGTCTGAAGGAAAACAATATGGGCAATGCTTGGAATGGTTACATGCAACTAAACCAGTTAAACTGCCCAGATAAAGACAAAAAAAAATCAAACCTCCAAAACAAATGTGACGCTCCACCACGAAATGAGTCGCTTAGCACATTACCAAATTTTGCGCTAGAAGCCATTAAGGCAGGTGTGGGTTAAGTTGTCAATTTTGAGATTTTGATTGATTTTTAAACTATGTCCGTTATTCTACTTATGAAAAATCAAGACAATTTTTATTCCTACTGCTTTTAAATGGGTTTTGAAAATACCGAAGTCCTCTTTCTGACAACCTGTTACGAAAATAAACTTGCCAGTTTCTCATTTTGTCACATCCTGCAGTCTTACCATTTCAATTTGTAATTATTGTGCACAAAATTGTCCGATTTTCTTTCTGTTTTCAGTATTGAAAAGCCTTTTTATTGCAAATTAATAACTTGTCAATAGCTAAAAATTACCTCTTGTGCAATGCGACTCCTTATGTAGTGGAGCGTCACAATATTGAAGCATCAAATACCAAAAACCATTACTGAAAAAAATGTACATGCAAAAGCACCGCGTAACTCGTTCAAGAAAGAGCAATGATATGCTTGGAAGAAATTTAGAGTTTTACTGGTCACATTAAGTGGTATTATGTTTGCCGTTTTGCATGGAAAAAATGTGAAAAGCAACCTAATGGTGGACGAGAATCCACACAACAAACTCGTGTCCCTTACAGCTGGGGAACAGATAAGCCCAACACAGGCAAATGCTTCAGGAGCAAAAGTATGAAGATACCATAAAAGCCATTAATGTGGAGCTATGTTGGAATGTTTTATAAGTAAAGTTGGTGACACTGGCATTGACAATATTCATACTACCAGATACAATGAAAAGGAAAAAGGCATCAGCAATAAATTACTTCACTTTGTGCTCAGTACTTCAAATAAAGTAATCCAAAAAACTAGAATGAAAGGGACATCGGCTATAATTATATAATCAACATCGGCTTTTCATATCCAATCTAAAAACTACATAGTAAATGTTTTCATACAGAATGTCAAAATAAGTGATGGAAAAGGAGATAAGTGAAAGAGCAAGTACTTTAAATACAAGACTGACCGACCATCAGCATTCCTTGCTGAAATACATTTTAAAAATGATACTTTAAAACACACAAAAAACCCCATTCATACAGCCGAGTATTTTGTACAATTGCTTGTGTACAGTTTACGACCAGCATCTAAAACAAACCCACCCACACTCAGTTTTCTTGTTTCACACAACCCAGGATAACAAAAAACTTAACTGTACCACACTGCATTATAGATCATCTAGATTACATTCCTTTACAACATTTGGTACACTGGAATTTTGGAAGGTACACTTTTGAAATGGAGTTTCCTACTTGCAGCAAAACACTCACGTACAGCACAGATACAGCAGAAAGGTTGGACCAAAATAAGAATTTGAAGAAATCATGCAGCAATTAGGGAAGCAGCTCGAATTTCACGCAGAGAAATCTGCTGCGACATAAAGTGGTATGAATAAATACATTATCTTTATTTCTGTTCATTTCCATTTAAAATAATAAATTGGGCATCGAAACTTTTTCTCTCCATCTTTTCTTTCAGATTTAATTAATTGAACAAAAACAAACAAAAGGCTGTGATTCATACATTGCGCTGACAAATGGAAATCAAACACTGCTGGGAGAGATGCAGATGGAGCAGTCTATCAATGGGCTGGGAGTGCTATGACCTGGGTAACGAGCATGCCCCCGAGCTACAGCAAAGCAAAAGACAAGGAAATCGGGGAACAGGACACATCAATAACATTCCTGCAATCATATGAATCTACGTATAACATTTAAGGCAAACTATCATACCGCATTTTTGTGGAATAAAAGGTAAACGTGTTTCCATAATCTATGTGGTCGTTGGGGAGGGAGGTAACAGATACCTCAGCTTCTCCAAGGGCGAGCATATTGAGGGAGGCAACTATCTCCTGTTCATCGCTGTTTCATTTTTCCTGTCTCTAAAGAGGTTAGGTACTCATTTACGGCTAGGTAACTATTAAAGCCAAGATGCGCAAACGGTTACTCATCTGCTTGGTGCCATGCTCAACTGCTTTTAACCTTAGCTTGGGTAAAAGTGTTCTGATCACCGAGCTATCCCGTACCCCCACAGCAAAAGAAAAAAATAACAAGGATTAAGATAGATGATTTTTTTTAACAATCAAAATACCGCAATTTCTTTCAAAATGTGAACATTTCCAATACTCCCTACACCTCCAACCTTTAGTGAAAGCAATGTCCAGCTTTTAAAGTCAGTGTTGATTACAGAAGCAAAACCAGCTGTTTCTTTAAACTGCACAAACATACAGGAATCTAACATCAGATTTTTGGGTAACTTCTATTCTTCACTTACCTAAACTCCAAAATATAAAACCACACAAAGGTAGCATACACTGGTGACGAAAAATACATGAACCAGACCATTCCCTAGATAACCCTATCACACAAATCCTATCAAACATGCAGGCAGGCAGCCACAGACAAGACACAGATACACACAGACAGACACACACACAGTGATGGGGAACACCTGAACAAACCGTTTACCCCTGCTTTTTAATAACACTTCATTTCTGTAATGCATTATCCCAGTTCCCAGCACCTTCCCCCAATGATTATTCATTATGCATTTTAAAACCAGCCCCTCCTACTTCTGTTTTTAGATAAACTCTTCTAAAATGCACACCCCCTCAACTGATTGTTTTATCATACATTTTGAACCCAACACTTAGTTCTGTTTTTAGGCACCTTTTTTTTCTAAAAATCTCCCCACCCACGCCTGAAGCTAATCAGAGGTTTGTCTGTCCCCTATCCCCATCCTCAAGTCTTTACACCTCTTTCCCGTTCACTATATTACCAGCATATTACAACACTTTTCTCCCTTTTTAGCATCCTTTATCGAAAATTTCTCGCGCCCCTCTTCCTACCGACCCCGAAGAAAAAATGTTTATCCACTGTGTCGGCATATACCGTTATCCAGCTGCCTTTTGTGTCCACATGTAGGGCCAGGATTAGTGTAGAAAATATTGTTAGAGTTAGTGTTAAAAGTTAATAGGGGGTAAGGGTTGTCCGTCAGATTGTCTGAATGTTAGAATTCATGTGGACACAATAGCTCGTGGATAACTTGTATGTGGCTAAAGACACAATGTTACGCAGATATTAAAACCGGGACCCTGTTTCAGTCGAGTAGGCTACCGTGTGCCGATTAGAACAGATAATCACGGCACACAGGGACGGGGTGTAAATAAAAACACGAGCAGTTATTTGATTATCCTTGAAATGAAAATTTAGATCATGAATAACTGGTATACAGCTCGGAATAGCAGGAAAGTTTAAACAGGAATCACCATTTCTTTTAAAAGCCAGGGTTACACATTGGATACAGGTGTCCACAAATTTCCAATTTAGCTATCAAAATAATTCAGAGCTTAGGCATTTTGAAAATTATTAAAAATATGAGCCCCCCAAAAAAAAACAACAACACCCCCCAAAAAAAAACCATGTAAGAAAAATGTCTACCAGCCAGCCCTCTTATTGTCCTCACTACTCGAAATGTATATCCAAACCCTCATCAAATACCCCTTCCTTCCCTCACCTTCCAACCTGAGGTCTTCTCCCCACAACTACCCCATTAACACATACACACGCACACACAAACGCAAACATACACAGACAGACAGACAGACAGACACACACACACACACAGAGATGACATTTACAAAACGGGAACAGATGACATTTACAAAACTGCATAGACACCGGGACTGGATTAAAAAAGCACATAGTGCTTATCCCATTATCCCCGATAAAATAAAATAATAAATAAAATTTTCTCTCTATAATTTAAAACTATACAACACTAATACATTTAGAAATAAATGCTAAAAAATTAACAACCTACAACTACCATAAGATTTGACTGATGTACTTGATACCACATATGTATGTGAAACTATTGGCAACTCATTACACATTTTCTCACAATACTGGAAAACTACTTGCTAATTCTACCCACAAAAAATTCTGAACGGCCCCGATACGTTACTGGTAGCATAAGCACAAATTTCACAACGGCAATGAATAATCTGATACCTAGAATATTTTTAAAATGTTTTTAGGACTTTTTTTCATAAGTCTGTCTACTTAAGCAAAAATCAAAGCCCATTTGGTGGCCTAATTTCCAATTCCTTTTTTTTCTTTTTTTTTTTAGGTGACTGACACTTCACTTCCCAACGACCATGTAGTTTATGGAATACATTTACCTATTTTATAATGACTGAACAAAATTATTTCTAAAAAGACTTCAAAAACCATTGTCAATCAGCATATGAGCCATGACCATGAGTGTAACGAGACATTGAATTTTTTTTTATTGGCTTTTAAAAAAAGGAAAGCTTATTAATTTGTCTAATCTTTTACATCCTTCTTAGGTGGTACTTTGTACTCTCTCTCCTTGATAAAAAAGAACTTTAACACATTTCTAAAATGTATTGATCGGCTACTCTTTTGCCATCTTTACCCATATGGAGGTGGGGGTGGGGGTTGGGGTAATAGTCTCGAGTAATCTGACAAAAATCTTTAAAATTCCATTTTTTCTCCAAAAAGGCAGCATCGTTTTTACCACAGGAGTCGTCAGTGTAAACTGTATCATTTAAAAACAAGGTAGCCAAATATTTAGGACATAATTATAATGAATACAAAGCTATCGGATTAATAGATAAACATATTCTAATCCACTATACTTCTGTTGCAACTTGAGCTTAAATTGATATTGAGAATTTTGTAGCACAGTATCAATGTTGTCTAGAAATTTTTATATATATATATAATATATATATATATATATATATATATATATACAGAGAGAGAGAGAGAGAGACAGACAGAGAGAGACAGACAGACAGAGAGAGAGAAGAGAGAGAGAAGACAGAGGAGAGAGAGAGAGACAGAGAGAGAGAGAGAGACGAGAACAGACAGGATATATATGCTATTAAAAAAATAAATGCATTCAAAATAGTAATAATCTAATTGCATGTTTTTGTGATAAACTTGCACAGAGGATACTAGCTTTTTATGGAAATAAATTTTGTGTACAATGTGAAGTTCCATCATTACCAAAATAAATTCCGCAAGATTGTTTCTATGCAACTATATAGAAAATAAATGTTTTCAAAATTCTTAATACTAATATTCACCTTTTTTCTGTGGTCACATGTTTTATGATTTCACTTGAGAGAATATAATGTATGAAATACTTTTTTGCTGTTTCTGATTCTATTTTTCAAATCTTCAGAATTAAATAAAATAGTCTTGTACATAAACGTTACAAATCAATAGTAAAAAAGTTTCCAATCGGTCTGTACAGCCCAGTAAAAGCAGACATGTTCAAATGTGCACAGTTTGTGAAGTGTTCTGCTATACAAGAAATCTGTTTAAATTTATTTAAAGCTAGTCATACCTACCTAAAATGTTGAAAAAAACTAAAGGAGCTCAATTACTGAGAGAATGGCACGTAGGCCTAGTTCTAAGACTTTAAAAAAAATGTACATGACATGCATCAGACAACCAAACCAACTAACAAAACATGAATTTTCAAAGGTAACTGTCACCGTAAGTTTGCGTAAAATAAATGGTGGCAAAATTTCTGAAGCTTCTTTACACGAGGTTTAACTAACTTTCTATCAAAGTATTGCATCTTTTCAATATTTCACTGCATCCCGTCTTCACTCGCACAACAGAAAGGTTTTTTTTTTCCATTTCTTTGAGACTTACAGAATTATAAGAAAAAAAACGATTTCTGTGAATAAAAAAAAAATCCACCAACGTTTACACCACAGAGTCAACCAAGTCTTGTGTCAAAAAATCCTATTTTTAACAATGCTTTTTTTTTTTTCATTCAAATATTGCTGTACTTATTCCGTATCTATCTAGCTTCATAAACCGATGGTAAATTCGAAGCCGAAACCGAAGACGTTTGAAGATGATGGCACATATTGCTGCTGGAATGTTGCAATGCACATCACTAAACTATTGATGCCAGTCTTACAGAATTTTTTTTTTTTTAATACCCTAGGGATGGGATGATTCCAACAAAATAACACATGTTTGTAGTGGTAGAGATCCGGAAAGGAGTGATGTACTGCAGGACAGGTCTTTAGCCTCCAAGCCCTGAAAGCAGTTAACACAGAATGAAAAGGAGGAAAATGAAGCAGAGGTCTGGGGAGAGAGGGAGAAGGAGAGGAGAGGGGGAAAGAAGACGATAGAGAGAGGAGAGAGAGAGAGAGAGAGAGGGGGGGGGAGAGGAGAGAGAGAGGGAGGGAGGAGGAGAGAGGAGAGAGAGAGAGAGGGAGGGGGAGAGAGAGGGGGAGAGAGAGAGGAGAGGGAGGGGGAGAGAGAGGGGGGGAGAGAGAGAGAGGGAGAAGAGAGGGCGAGAGAGAGGGAGAGAGAGAGAGGAGGGAGAGAGAGAGAGGGAGAGAGAGAGAGGGAGAGAGAGGAGAGAGAGAGAGAGGGAGAGAGAGAGAGGGAGAGAGAGAGAGGGAGAGAGAGGGAGAGAGAGAGAGAGAGACAGAGAGACAGACAGACAGCCAGGCAGAGACGAGTGAGATGCACAGAAAGAGAGAGAGAGAGGTAGAGAGAGAGGCAAAGATAGGAAGTGAATAAACAATGACAAAAGACTGATCTTCAAAAAATATGAAAGATGGATTTCTACTAGCAAAAACTCTTATCTGTAATCAACATTACTGAAAATCCAATATCGTTATCTCAACAAAAAAAAATCATTTGAGGTTAACACTTTAAAGCAAAGTGGATTTATAAGTGCCTTCTATATAAAAAAAACTTAACATTTCAGCAAAAATTATAAATCATTTGATTTCATTGCCTTTAAAGATGAAGATTTATCATTATTCTCAACACGTTGTCACAATTCTTCTCAGTTTTAAAACAAGTTGCCCTTAACCAGTGATTTTCATATAAACCTCTCCTCTTTTTTTTTTTTTTTTTTTACACAGTAGTCAACCAAAATAATCTCCACATCGAACATATTTCTCTACCGAAAACTTGCCGATGCATTTCAACAGAACAGTCATCTCATTTTTAGACTGCATAAATGATTTTTTTAACTCCAGTATGAGAGCAGCGATTTTCGTACCTGTAATATGTCAAAAGCACGTCTTGACTCCCCCTCATGCAGGCAGTTGCAGCATCAGTGGTAGCAACAGCTGCTCACATTCTTCCACACAGCACTGAAGTCTGCTCCCAATGAAATGCAGGTCCTGGGAAGATCTCCACTGGCGCCCGGTTCTTTTCTCTGGATGAACATGGAACAGTGCCTGGCGATAGTCGACTTCGGTGGCACTCTCCTGGTTCACAAGGTACCTGATAAAACTGACGTACATACAACGTGAATGATTAGCGAAATAGGCAACAAAAAAGAGGAAAAGAGGGTAGAAAAATAGATGATTAAAATAAACAGAAATATGACTAGACCATCAAAATGGTCGTCTGGAAGTATAATGGGGGGGGGTTTATACCACTTTATGTCAATGCATATTTCTCTGCGTGAAATACGGGCTGCCCTCCCCAAGGAGAGCGCATCGCCACCAAGTGCAGCGCCTACCCATTTTTTACGACAATAGACAAAAAAAGATACGACAGACAGAAAAAGATTCGACAGACAGAAAAAAAGGAGAAGTGATTCACAAAGACAGATTGGAATGAAAAACATATCCCGTCAGAAAAAAAAACAAAAGATAGACAAAAAATTGTAAAATGCTTTACCTTTCCTTCAAAGAATTCAGGTCCTGATGGCTGTGATTACTTGCCAGGTCACAGGCACTTGATAAGGCAGATGCTGATGGCTGCCCTCACACTTGCCAGGTCACAGGCACTTGATATGGCAGGTCCTGATGGCTGCTCTCACACTTGTCAGGTCACAGGCACGAATGATCCACATGACTAACCACCCGCTTAGGACCCATGTATCAAAGGATAAGGAGGGAAATATCCCAAGGAAATTATCTAAGAATGGACTGAAAAAATCACAGTTCGTAGTGACCACTGAAATCATGTACGGATTAAGTTATCACCCCTCGAGACTACTGAAGCAATGTAAGACTAGAGTGACAAGAGTCAGAACCTTCATGACCACTGTGAATGATTTAAGAATAAAGTGACAAGAATCCCAGACCACATGACAGGAGACAGGACCACGTGACTAATGATCTAAGAATAGAGTAAGAGTCCTGCCATGGCCGCTGTATCAAAACCTTTGTAGATGGAGACACCAAGATCACTGGCACCAGGATTGCTCTCCTCTCAACTCCACCTTCCCCCTTTTTTGGTTCTAGTTTTATTCTACTTTGGTTTAGCAATTTTAATTTTATCATCTTCTAGTTTAGTTTTATCTCTGTCTTGGTTTTATTATGCTACATTTTAATTTTGTTTTATTTTAAAATCTAGTATCTCCTAACATTTTTGGGGGGGAGCGAGGTTGTTTGCTTTTTTTAAAAAAATTATACCTTTCAGTTTAAAATTATATCCATTTTGTTTTTAACTCTTTTAGTGAGGAGCATTGATGCAACCAGAAGCTTGGTGTCCAGTGATCATTTGAAGATAAGTGACTAGGCGACCATTCAGAATTTAAAAAAATAATAAAAATAATAATATAATAAAATAAGAAAAATAAATTGAGAACAGACACAGACCCTCGGGAGAAAACTTTGGCTAAAGCAGAAGCATATCTCCGAAAGCTGTGAGCACAGCATATCTCCGAAAAGCTGTGAGCACCGCACAGCACATCTCCGAAAGCTATGGAACACAACATATCTCCGAAAGCTGTGAGCACAGCACATCTCCGAAAGCTGTGAGCACAGCACATCTCCGAAAGCTGTGAGCACAGCATACCTCCGAAAGCTGTGAAGCACAAGCAAAATCTCCGAAAGCTATGGAGCACAGCATCTCTCCGAAAGCTATGGAGCACAGCATCTCTCCGAAAGCTGTGAGCACAGCATCTCTCCGAAAGCTGTGAGCACAGCATCTCTCCGAAAGCTTGGAACACAACATACCTCCGAAAGCTGTGAGCACAGCATCTCTCCGAAAGCTCACAGCTGTGAGCACAGCATCCTCCGAAAGCTGTGAGCACAGCATATTTCCATCCTTTAGCTTAATATCTCAATCTAATA
>CM060321.1:2238819-2246319 GCA_030674155.1 Stramonita haemastoma | reverse complement strand
ATTCTTATCTGCAATCATCTCAGTTGAATTTCATACTCAATTCATTGAGTATTTCTTTGTCCAACTTTTCACAGCAATTAGGTTATTTCAAGTGCTCATGATATACACTTTTGTGCCTTTCCATGGACTAAGAATAATGTTTTTCAGTTTTGATGTACCATTTTTGTTTTGTTGTTATTAACAATCATGTTGGCTTTCATGTTGGCTTTTTCAGATGAACTGCTTAATCAAATGTGTGCACACTGTACACTTCAAAAAGTTTGTCTGAATATTATCTTTGTTATTAAATCCATGCTAATTCTGAAATATCAGCATGATTGATTAATTGTGGAACCTTGAATACTTTCTTCTCTCCCGATCTGGTCATATTAAACATATGTTTAGCAAGAAATGCTTCAGATTCTTTAGTTGTCGGTTTTCTTCGACTCCGTCCTGTTCAGAATTCCAAACAAACTGGAAACACCTCTTGTATTTTATAGATTTTGTATGATTTTCATATGTTGGATAGAGCTACAAAATCCACAGATGTACCAATTTTGACAAAATTGATATTTCAAAACTGTCATTTTTCCTAAAGGTGTGATACATTGTTACAGGGTGAACATTGGCCAATGATTTTTTCATCCCTGTACAACTTCTGGGGTGGGTACAGCTAACAGTTAAGACATGACCTCTATAAAGAGGTTGCATTAATTTTTACTGTTCACCATGAGGGCAAAGAGTATACATTGGAGCACTTTCGACCACCCCCAAGGAAACAGAGCATTGCACAATTCACAGGTGTGTCCCGATATAGTAACACAACGCTGCGACAGGGCTCTGGTCCATGGGAGGTAATCTACTTACCACCTCATCACATCATGACTGACTGTTTCTTGTGTTTTATGATCTGTTCCACCTCTGGTTTATTACATGTATACTGCAGGGTCCATACTGCACACTCAAAGCTTTTCAGAGTAGCACTGAGGTGCATTGAAGGGTGAGTGTAGAGATGGAGGAACAGGACATCAAGGGGTGGTATTACATAGATCATCTGTGATACTGTATTTAAAGAAGGAGGGGGAGGTGGTGCTACTGCGTAGATCTATGACAGGCTGCTGATCTGGAGTTTTGGACACATCAACTTTTTATATTTTTTTTTTCTCCTTCATCTTCTGTGATGTCCTGGTCCTGCCGTTTCCAGGTTGCTCATTCAATCTCCCCACCACAGCCATACCCACATTGTTATGTCCTATCCTCGGGTCTGAAGACCACAGAGGTCCATCAATGTCAGGCCGCTTGGGGCCACCAGCCAGAGGGGCCCTGCACTGCTGCTGAGTCACTTTGGTGGTGTTCAGTGGTGCCTGTTCTGAGCTAACATACGCAGGACACACTAGTAAGTCCCCTCTAACGACAGTATTAGCTCAGTCGCGGAGCCAGCTGAGTGAAACGCCTACCAAGTTGGCAACCACCACAACACCCTCCAACGACCATCCCTGCGAACCTCCATCCCAAAGGCTTTGACACAAACTCCCCACAGCACAGAAACGTATGTGGAAACCATAGCTATGGTTACCATGAGACCAGAGTAATTGTGACCACCAAACCAGAGCTTTTTTTAATTGCATGATGATCAATGATAATGGTATTAATGCTGCTGCTTTGAAGTACATTTGCTTTGAAACTACTTGACTGGGTTGCACTCTATGCTTAAAATCATATTATATCCAGCGTCAACGGCCCAGAGATACAGACACCTGCAGTGTTGGTCAGGTAATTTGAGCAACACTCGCAAACTCGATCCTTAAAGTGTTGGAAGCTCAGTTGTGTGGTCCCAGTCTCCCCACTGAGCCCACAGCACACTCACTCTAGATAGGAGCCAACTGGAGTTGGAAAACTTCTATGACTTTATGGATTTGAACCGCACAGCCTCCCAGTCCAAAATCCAAAGTTGTGACCACTGCGCCATGGTGGCTGGTCGACACATCAACTTTGTTCACCTCATGAGGCAGATTTATATGCTTATGACAGATGTTCTGGTGATACTTAAGGCTGCTAATGTTTATCAATATTATTATCATTATTTTTTCTCTTAATATCATTATTATTATCATTATATTTTTCGTCATCATCATCACCCTCATCCTCCTCATCCTCTTATTATTATTATTATTATATTATTATTATATATTATTATTATTATTATTATTATTTATTATTATTACGAAGGAGTGTGGCGGGATGGTTAAGACGTTCGCCTGCCAACAAGTAAACCGTGAGGTTCTGGGTTCATACTCAGCCTCGCCCTTTCTCCCCCAGTTTGATGAAAAAATCAAACTGAATGTCAAAGTCATTCGGATGAGACTACAACAAGACCCCATGCAACGCATGCCGTTCACACATAATCACGTTGATATCTATCAAGCAGATATCATTAGATATGTCTAGAAGTAGGAGAAACGAGACAAAGAAAAGAGATGCAACATGTTTAGTGGACATCATTTGGCAGAAAGATAATTAAACTGATGTTTGTTTGTTGTGTCAAATAGGTCGCATGACTTAATGGCAATAAATATCTGATCTGAATCGAATCTGCCGAACATTTGCGAACACGTAAACCTGTCCACCTTTCAGAAGTTAGCCATTGTGTACTGGTAGGAGCAGATGACAATTTAAAAAAAAAATCAGTATGCACAAAGGTGACATGTTTAGACACCATCCCTGAGGAAAAAATATATATGGGTAGGCGCTGCACTTGTGGAATGGGTGTAAAAATAACCACAGAAGTGCTTATTCCACTATCCTAATATAACAGAATAAATAAATAACTAAATAAATAAATAAATCAGTCAATCATCAATCAATCAATCGATCAATCGATCAATCAATCAATCAACCATCAATCAATCAATCAATCAAGAACTGAGCTAATAGCTCTGCTCCCTGATAGAAACCTAGAGGGCTGAAGTCAGTGGTATGGGGCCATAGGTGTCCTCTAACAAATCAGGATACCATGCACAAATAAACGCATGAAGACACCGTCAGATACAAGCGAAAGAGGTGTAAAGGGAACAAGAGAAGAAGTGCTTCAGGCCAGGGGAGAGATTTAGTTCCATGGGTGGCTGTTGCACCCAGGAGGTTGTAAGCTATGGTTATGCCTACCCTAAAACCATGGACGGTTGTACACCCAGGGGTACGGTAGCTGGTTATGCCTACCCTAAAACCTATGGATGGCTGTACACCCAGGGGGTACGGTGGCTGGTTATGCCTACCCTAAAACCATGGATGGTTGTACACCCAGAATATAGGGTAAAGGGCTTTTACCTTCTCAAATGCCATGGATGGCTCTTCACCCATGAATGTGCAGCACGTCAAATCAGAGGTGACGTATTGCAAAGGTTAAGGCTACTAAAAGTAGGCCATGCTTAGGACCCAGCCATTCATTAAACTTATGATCCTCTAGATTAAAACAAAAGCTTAAAAAGACAAGACATACTTCAAAATACAAACATTTGATAATTCATACACACAAAACAACAAACACTTCAAATGCAATTAAAAGCTTGAATTTTGATGTTTATTGAGTTAATAAAGTATCGGTAAAGTACAAAAATATACATAAAAATACCATAATAAAAACGCGTAAATAACACCACACAATAAACTCCTGTGTTCATCCCCGTGTTAACATATCACCAGCTTGTCCTCAGAACGAAGCATCACAGGATAAAAATGTCATATAGCCTATGAAAAAAAAACCCAGATTTATAATAGTTGCTGAGAGAAACAAAAATTGCAGGCTGAAAACGTTTACATTCTCCAGATCTGCACAGGTGACTTGAGGGCATAGTAGGTACTCCAACAGCTACCGTGAGAAATTCCTAGGGATATCCTGTTGCTTGTATGAATGCAAGCACTACCGCGAGTCTTTTCAAGGCTAACTCCACAATAATAATCAAAGTGGAAGCTAGCAAAGTCTTCAAAGTTTAAAACTCAAAAGACTATAAAACCAGCCAATCCAGCCAAGTCCAACAAAAAAAGTTTCCAATCAACAGCAAAACTACATAATATCAGATAATAAGATATAAACGACAATGCTAAAACACTACAAGCATTATTACCTAAAACATATCATTTTGACAACTTAGACCATTTGGTCCTACTGTCCGATTCCACAATTTGTTCGCCACTGTTGTTAGACGACCCCTTTCTGGTTCAGGTAAAGCTGACTGGAACAGGCAAGCTATATGCCTCAAGACTCAAGATTACTTTAATGTTTTGAACTCGAGAAATTATGAGTGGTAGGGGCCTCTTTTAAAATTACAATTACACCACATGCACTGTTAAACAAAACCACAAAAAAAGGCAAAAAATTACAAAGTATCTTAAAATCAACAATATCCTACGTCACATGCACGCATGTACGCACGCGCGTACACACACACACACCACACACAACACACACACACTCGCACGCGCACACAAAATACACCAGTACAATACACACATACATACACATGTGCGCACGCGCGCACACAAACATACACGCACGCACACATACACACACATACATACACACACGCGCGCGCGCACGCCACACACACAACACACACACACACACACACACACATACACACACACACACACATCATAGCAGTTAAGAGTAACAAAGCACAATTATAACACAATGAATTATTAAACATATCTAATGAAATATCTCATCAGCATAATCAATGCATTGTCACCGGTATAAGTATTTCTACATTAAAATGCAAAACATGACAAAAAACATGTTGATAAAAAATATTCTACACCCTTTCTAATCTTCACCCCTCACAGCTTACACTTATTCATTAACTGATACTTTAGATAAAACACAAACAAAACACACCACACACATGCACACGCACGCATGTACAACACACACACCACACAACACACACCACACACCACACACACACAACACACACCTCTCTCTCCTCTCTCTCTCGTCTCTGTTGTCTGTCTCTGTGTGTCTGTGTGTCTGTCTGTGTGTCTGTTGTGTGTGTCTGTGTGTGCTGTGTGTCTGTGTGTCTGTTGTCTGTCTGTCTGTCTGTCTGTCTGTCTGTCTGTCTGTCTGTCCTGTCTCTCTCGTCTCTCTCTCTCTCTTCTCTCTCTCTCTCTCTCTCTGTCTCTCTCTTCTCTCTCTCTCTCTCTCTCTCTCTCTCTCTCTCTCTCTCTCTCTCTCCCCTCTTCCTCTCAATGCATACTCATGGATACACTGTTATTTGATGGATATATATTATAATATATATATATATATATAATAATACATAATACATACATACATAATACATACATACATACATACATACATACATACATACATACATACATACATACATACATACATACATACATACATGCATAAAACTACATATTTAAAAAATGGCATTATGCCCTAGGACAGATTTGAACAAAGACTGGTAAGAGACTCATGTGACTCCATTGTATGAATTGAGCAATTCAAAGCAAAAGGTAGTGTAGCGACACCACATCAGCATTTTTGTAAATCTAATAAACTAAAAAAAAACACAAAAAAAAACCTCTTACTTTTATAGTTTTTAACTGTTAAACCAACAAAGAAGTTTTTCCAGTTTCATGAGAAATAGTTTTCATTTCCCTAAAAAAAAAAAATCAAACAGAATAATTATGTTTGTTGCATACATCATCAACATTCAAATATGATGGACAAAGATCAATTTAAGTGTCTACAAAGTTAACTACATGCATTGAATTCAGAACATGTATATGGTTATATACTACAATATTCCACGTCTTTTTAAAACAAGAAAAATCTTTGAAGACTGGCACTAATTGATTGAGGAAATAATTTGCCACTTCTCTGAGATATAGAAAGGGTGGAAGAAAGCGAAAAGTAAGTTTTTTTTCCAATTGATGCTTTTTTTTTGGGGGGGGGGGTGTTGACCTTCTAATTATCTGTGTCAGTAATTCTTTTCATAGCTTCCAAACTATAAGAATGTACAGTGTAGTCTAAAAACTTGGTCTCTGTCTCTGTCTCTCTCTCAATTGTTTATATTATTTTCTTTTCAAAGCTGCGAAATTATGATAATGTAGTTACTCGTTTAAAATCTGTCTGTCTGTCTGTCTGTCTGTCTGTCTGTCTGTCTGTCTGTCTGTCTGTCTGTCTGTCTGTCTCTCAGGCTATCTGAGTACTTATTCCATTATCCTCGATATAAAAGAATAAAATAAATAAAAATCAATCAATCAATCAATCAATCAGTCAATCAATATCTCTCTGTCTGTCTGTCTGTCTCAGTCTGTTGCTGTCTGTCTGTCTTCTGTCTGTCTGTCTGTCGTCTCTGTCTCTGTCTTGTCCTGTCTCTGCTCTTCCTTCTCTTCTGTCTCTTCTCTGTCCACTTCTCTCTCTCTCTCTTCCCTCATCATCTTTGCCAGCATACATACCCTCATCCATATACACACACACGCGTGCATGCTCACGTACACCCACGCATAAATTATGTGTTTGTACGTACATACACACATAAATATACACGTACTTATTCACAGCACACGAGAAAATCAAACATACACAGAGCGGCTATGGAATGGTGGGACACCTTATTCCTCACTGTTCTCAGTGTGTTTTCAGTTCTCATACCACTCCCATTTATCTTCATCTCAAGTGCAGAGGCGTACTCAATTTCTCCACTTCTTAACTGCTTTTAATAGATCGCTCATCCAAATCTGAGTCCTTGGATGATTAATTCGCTCAATTTCCAGACCAGTACTGACTTTGTTCTAGCTAGCGGTTTCCTTCAGATAATATACGCAGTTTTTCTAAAATCCGATACCTTAGAAAATCATTTAAATATTCCAAAATCCTGTTGGTGTCCATTTTACCAAAATAACCTAAACACAAATCCCTACAAACCGTATCCACCTTGTTCAGAGGTAACCCGTAAGTTGACAGTAGTACAAGGGCACTATGACACCATAAAAGCTGGGCAACTGTTGATTCCTGAAATTCGATAATGTTTGCAGCTTGTATTTCCATGTACTCTTCAAAATCAACAATTGCTGGGTCTCGGGTCTCGTATGTTAAGTCAGGAGCCGCTTCTGTGTTGTGAAGTGGGGGTGTAAGGTCTACTGAGTCTTGCCTCTGACTTGCGGACTCACCACTCGTTCTAACGCCGTGGGGTGGCGAGTTGGTGCTCATTTCAGCTGGGGTTTGAGTCAATGCCTCAAGGTTGGCTGTCCTCACGGATTGTGTAGAACATCCCGAATTTGTTTCCTGATGCTGGTCTTAGAAATACGCATGCGAAGGAAATTTCTCACACGCATTCCTCGAAAAGCAAGCACGCCTCTCGCCAAATTCCATTCTCTCGTGTATTGCACCAGGGGTTTGGCGAGCATTTTCTTGCGTATGTCTTCTTGCAGACGATCAATTAAAGAACGGGGACGTTCCTGCATGTTCTTGGTGTTCATTAATGTCCTGAAGTCGCAATCACGTTCTTCTAT
>CM060321.1:2233819-2236319 GCA_030674155.1 Stramonita haemastoma | reverse complement strand
CACAACACACACACACACACACACACACACACACACACACACACACACACACACACACACACACACACACACACACACACACACACACACGGAGCCAGAGAAGAAGAAACAAAGAGCGCAGAAGGACAGACAGACAGACAGAAGGACAGAGGTAAAGCATGACAGATGCACTTTAACAACAAACACCAAACATCATCAGCACCCACAAAAAACTGAAACATTCTTGCTCATTCAAACTAAAACACAGGAAGATTTTTCTGTGTGTGTAATTTAGACATACAAAAAAAAAATCCAACCAAACTTTATAATATCCAGGAAGAAAACGTTTGATAACAATTCATGCACTCTGCACATTATACAGCAAAGATTTTATTTTAAAAAAGACAGTGAATTAAAATATGATGGTAGTTATAGTCAAGTGCCTGGGCACATCCATTCTACGATTCTCAACAGTGCGTGCGTGCGTGCGTGCGTGCGTGTGTGTGTATGTGTGTGTGTGTGTGTGTGTGTGTGTGTGTGTGTGTGTGTGTGTGTGTGTGTGTGTGTGTGTGTGTGTGTGTGTGTGAGTGTGTGTGTGTGTGTGTGTGTGTGTGTGTGTGTGTGTGTGTGTGTGTGTGTGCATATCTGTTTTCTTCAGCTTCTAGTTTGCAGTGTGACAGAAGCAGGAGTAGAATTATTTTCTGTGCAAAGCCTCCCGCATTTCTCTGGCTAGTGGCCCCATGGTGGCCTAATATTGATGGGCTCCCTGTGGATTCCCGACCCTGGGGATGAGACACAACGAATCAGGGTATGGCTGTGGCGGGGAGATTGAAATAAGCGGCACGAGAACAGCAGGACGTGGACATTGCAGAAAATGAGACAGCCAGAAAAATTCCCAACATAGAAAGGATAACTCACAAGTAGCACACCACTGGAAAATAAAAGACCTGCCCCACCCTTAGGGGCTATTCTGTGTGCCTACAACGATACTGGCATTGTACACATTCAAAATTCCATTGCAAAATATCTCTGTCAATATTGGTGTTGTTCAAATAAAAAAAAAGCTCTTTATGAGTCAAATTCAAATCCCATTCTAAGATTAAAAAACAATTTTGAAGCCAACACATGTTTGCAGCTTAAAACTCAAATTAAAACCAACACAATCAATTCACTCAAAGAATAGTTCTAAGGCTTAATAAATGACACAATTTCAGAAAATGATATAGTAATTACTAAAAAGATACTTGACTTTTAGCTAAAAACCTTTCTCTTGATCAGCTTCAGTTGACATCCTATTGATGGAGTCCTTCACTTGTTCCCACACATAGTTGATAATTATATTTCTAGTTCAAGTTCCTGCTTGCGTTGTGACATAATACAGATTTGGACAGTACAGGCAAGAAAACTCATGTGACAGGATTACATCAATTGGAAAGTTCAAAGCAAGACTGACTAATCATGCTTTATGTCAGAACAACCCTTTTCACATGCCATAAACTAAATACAGCGTAATTTCATAGCTCCATTTGTGATACGAAAAAAATAAAAACTAATTTTCACCGGTGCGTAATTATAGTTTTATTTGTCAATGTCAGAATATTTGTATATTGCAGACAACATCACGCATTCGAGTACAATAGACAAAGTACAGGTAAGTACCTGCTAGATATAATATAACAGACATTGAAATCAGTATGTGCATGTGAAGGGTAGTTTACCATGTCTTTTAAAACCTATAAACAATCTGGAAATTCATTTGAAGAATTCTTGGTACATAAGGTATACATGTATTGGTCGGAAGGTGTGCTTTGGTTAGTTTCTCCCAGCTTCCTGATCTTTTGTCGGAGTTTTGTCAAAAGCTTTCGAACATATAACGACACAAACTGTGGTTTTAAATCTCTCTGTCTCTGTCTGTCTCTCTGGTTGTTTGTCTGTCTGTCTGTCTGTCTCTGTCTCGTCTGTCTGTCTGTCTCTCTGTCTGTCTTCTCTCTCTGTCTCTGTCTCTCGTCTCTGTCTCTCTCTCTCTCGCATACACACACACACCTGTAATCCCACTTGTACACTTGATTAGACCTCTGCATACACGTAAATCAAAGTTTTCAAAGAGAAGACATGCAATGGTGAGATTAGCCTTGCTCCTCTCATTCACGGCTGTACCAAACTCTCACAACACCTTACTGTTGCATAAAGTCCAGTCGACATGTTGGGCTTTTAAAATAGATTTTCCTCCAATCAGCTACGAAGGTAGCCTAAATGGGAGATCATGATTCTATGACTGTTTGCTAAAATCATACCTGGATGTCTGTCTGCCCTCTTCTTGAAGATGACACTGCAAAGTTAACTGTGACATCAGTAGTCTATAGGTTTTAAAAATGATACATTGACGTATGTCCTGTATTTCAGCAATAGTTCTGGCTTTCTCCTGGCCACATTTCCCTTCACACGTGGCCGACCTGGCCTCGTTCCTGTGTTGAACAGACCTATTCAGGACTGAACCCACCACTCTACGTCCAATCTAGCG
>CM060321.1:2208819-2218819 GCA_030674155.1 Stramonita haemastoma | reverse complement strand
CTGCTCGGTTTAGTCTCAGCGTCTACTGCTGCCTCTGTTGCTGCTCAGCTGCTGCTGCTGCACTGCTGCTCTGCTGGCTGCTGCTGCTGTTGCTCCTCCTCCTCCTCCTCCTCTCTCTCCCCTCTCCCTCTACTACTACTACTACTACTACTATACTACTATACTACTATACTACTATACTGCTGCTGCTGCTGCTCTGCTAGCGTGCTTCTGTACTGCTGCTGCTGCGTTGCTACTACTACTACTGCTGCTATACTGTACTCGCTGCTGCTACTACACTGCTACTACTGGTGCTATCCACTGCTACTACTGCTGCTGCTACTACCAGCTCTACTGTGCTGCTACTACATGCTACTAGCGCTGGGCTGTGCTTTCACATTATTTCTACCTACCGATGCATAGCTGCTGTGCTATACTTCTAACACTACCATCATCATCACATCATCATCATCATCCATCATCATCATCTCATCACATCTCATCTCATCTCATCTCATCATCATCTCACATCCTCATCATTCATCATCATCATCGTCGTCGTCGTCGTCGTCGTCGTCGTCGTCGTCGTCATCTCGTTTCGTCGTCGCCATTTTATCTTCATCATCATTTTATCTTTTGTAATGTTGCCTGTGAATCAAAGAGTGTACGTGATGCGACTCGCCTACGTGCAAATTTTGATTTTGTTTAAAGAAGAAGAAAGATAGGAAAAAAAAGACCTGTAATTACTGCGTCTGAAGATCGCTTCATAAAAGTGAAAACAAATGTCTTCTTTCGACAGGGCGGGCCCAACACACTAATTGGCAGAACTAAGAAGCAGCGTTTTTTCTGGACAAGATAAAAAAGCAGAAATTACGTATAATATTATTATTCAGTTAACTGTTGGCTTCCTGTTTCCTGTTAGGTACTGATTGCTTAGATACAGACTATCTTGTTTAGTTGATTAACACACACACACACACACACACAACACACACACACACACAGACACAACACACAGACACACAGACACACAGACACAGACACAGACAAAACACAGACACACAGACACAGACACAGACACAGACACACACAACACACACACACACACACACACACACACACACACACACACACACACACACACACACACACACAACGGACAAAAAGACAAGACGAAAGCGAACAGACAGACGAGAAGAGAACGAGAGCGAGAGAGAGAGAGAGAGAGAGAGAGGGAAGAGAGAGGAGAGAGAGAGAGAGAGAGGAGAGAGAGAGAGAGAGAAAGAGCGGAATGATTGAGAGCTAGTATTGTATGAGGATGATGAGATGAGACTGATGGAGAGAGAGAGAGAGAGAGAGAGAGAGAGAGAGAGAGAGAGAGAGAGGAGAGAGAGAGAGAGAGAGAGAGAGAGAGAGAGAGAGAGAGAGAGAGAGGAGAGAGAGAGAGAGAGAGAGAGAGAGAGAGAGAGAGAGAGAGAGATTAAAATGTATTTATTTTTTTATATCGAGGATAATGGAATAAGCACTCTTGTGCTATTTATCATCCAGTCCCCGTGTATATGCAGTTTTGTAAATGTCATCTGTTCCCACTGGCACACGATGGACTACCCTTACGAAAAAGCGGAACAGGATTTAATGTGTGTGCAAGATGTTCTGCGTGCGTTCGCACACGGGACCTCGGTTTACAGTTTCATCCGAAGGACTTTTGTGGGGGGTGGAGTCAGACAGACAGACAGACAGACAGAAAGACAAATAGGCAGGCAGGCAGGCAGGCAGGCAGGCAGGCAGGCAGGCAGGACAGGCAGGCAGGCAGGCAGGCAGGCAGGCAGGCAGGCAGGCAGACATGCGGGTAGGTAAACAGGCAGGCAGGCAGGCAAACATCTAGAAGACAGAGAAGGGGAGAAAGAAAAAGAGAAAAAACAGAGACAGAGAGACAAAAAGACAAAGACAGGCAAACAAAAAAAGTGAAACACAAAAAAAGACAGAGAGGCAGACGGACAGAGAAGAGAGATGCCAAAAGCAGAAGAAAAATTAAAGAATTAAAATGTAAAAGAAAAATGAAAGAAAAACATAATCAGATAGACATACAGCAGAGAAAGAATATACAGGAAAAAACATCCTCCCCCTACAACACCCACACAACAACATCAACACACAAACAACGCACAAAAACAGACTAATATAACCGCTACAGAAACACAGACAGACAACACGAATGACAGACAAAAGAAAAACAAAGAGACGGTGGGAAACACAGCGGAAAAGATAAGATAGTAGATATCGACTGTGGTGTCTGGAATGACGTTTAAAAGACTGGAAGCTTTTGGCAAAACACACACTCTCTACCTGCCACTTTTCCTTCCTTCCTTCCTTCCTACAATACATACACCTCCTTCAAAACACAAGACATGGAAAATAAACACTGAAAAACGAATGTGCTCTCTCTCTGTCTCTCTTCTTTTTCTGTGGGAGAGAGAAAGAGAGAAGAGGAGAGAGAAGACAGGAGGAGACAGGAGAGAAGACAGAGAGGAGAGAAGTAAAGAGAGAGAGAGAAGAGAGACAGAGAAGACAGGAGCGAGAAGAGAGAGACAGAGAGACAGAGAGGACAGATGAAGAAGAAGACAGAGAGAAGAGAGAGAGAGAGAGAGAGAGGAGGGAGAGGAGAGAGAGAGAGAGAGAGATATATATATATATAGAGAGAAGAGAGAAGACAGAGGAGATAGAGAGACGAGAGAGAAGAGGAGAGAGAGAGAAGAGAGAGAGAGAGAGAGAGAGAGAGAGGAGAGGAGAGAGAGAGAGAGAGAGAGAGAGAGAGAGAGAGAGAGAGAGAGAGAGAGGGGAGAGAGAGAGAGAGAGAGAGAGAGAGAGAGAGAGAGAGAGAGAGCAAAATAAATATGTTTTTGAAGGGTCGTACAACTAGGTGAGTCTGACATGCTTCCTTCACAATGACCTTGCTCTTATAGTGAACACACACACGCGCGCGCGAGCGACGATGCACACACCGCACATAGCCACACATCATACACACACACAACATACTACACACACACCGTAAATACCCACACTACACCACACAACACACAACACATAACGCCACGCACACATACACATACACACACCGGCACACACACACATAACACGCCACTACAAACACTGCAACTACGCACACCCACTCACGCATCCAGCGACGGACATACACACACAACAACACACACACACACACCGACACACACACACACACACACACACACACACACACTCAGGCGTATACACACCGACATCGCCTCACTCTCAAACACAACACATTCACACACACCACACACACAACACCACAACAACACTCAAAACTACAATTGCGTGTGTTCCACACGTGGCCTCGTTTTACCCCAACATAATCACCGTACAAAAAACTGTTCCGGCAAATTAGTATAATTATGCTGTAAGCGAGGTTGGAGACTTACGTAAATATACACAAAATATACATATTATGCATATTCATGCAGAAGGATGGACAAATCAATTTTACAAGCAGTGATGATTCTCTACCTCTATTCTAATTAGCACACATTTCGCTTACATTTCACAATACTTCTTACTGATCGTGTTCGTTTGTTTCTGGCAAATCAAGCTGTTTTCGGAGCTAGAACTGAAAGGGTTCATTTAAAAAAAGAAAGAAAAGAAAACAAAACCCAGAAATGAAAAATTGCCTGCAGGTGTAGCATAGTACACGCTGCTCTTATTGGCAAAGTGTTCACCATCAGTGTGTGTGGTGTGTGTGTGTGTGTGTGTGTGTGTGTGTGTGTGGTGTTGTGTGTGTGTGGTGTGTGTGTGTGTGTGTTGTGTGTGTGTGTGTGTGTGTTGTGTGTGTGTGTGTGTGTGTTGTGTGTGTGTGGATGTGTGTGTGTGTGTGTGTGTGTGTGTGTGTGATTGTGTAGTGTGTGTGTTGTGTGTGTGTGTGTGTGTGTGTGTGTGTGTGTGTGTGTGTTTGTGTGTGTGTGTGTGTGTGTGTGGTGTGTGTGTGTGTGTGTGTGTGTGTGTGTGTGTGTGTGTGTGTGTGCATGTGTTGTCTGCGCGCGCATGCAAATATTTGTGTGTTGTGTTGTCTGTTTTTGTGTCTGTGTGAGTGCCTTTGTGTTTGAGTGTGTGTGTGTGTGTGTCATTTATTTATTTATTATTCATTTATTTGTTTGTTTATTTATTCTTTTATATCGAGGATAATAGAATTAGCACTCATATGCTTTTTTACATCCAGTCCCCGTATGTATGCAGTTTTGTCAGTTTTGTCATCTGTTCCCACCGGCACACAATGGCCTACTCTTTCGAAAAGCAGAACAGGATTTAACGTGTGCTCAAGATGTTCTGCGTGCGTTTGCACACGGGGCCTCGGTTTAAACTCTCATCTGAAGGACTTTTGGGGAGAGTGGAGTCTGCACTATGTGTGTGTGTGTGTGTGTTGTGTGTGTGTGTGTGTGTGTGTGTGTGTGTGTGTGTGTGTGTGTGTGTGGTGTGTGCGCGCGCGCGCGCGCGCGCGCGCGCGCCGTGTGTGTGTGTGTGTGTGTGTGTGTGTGTGTGCTTGTGAGATTCAAGATTCAAGATTCAAAATATTTTATTGATATTTAAGTCCTGTAATTCTGTGGTGTGTGTGTGTGTGTGTGTGTGTGTGTGTGTGTGTGTGTGTGTGTGTGTGTGTGTGTGTGTGTGTGTGTGTGTGTGTGTGTGGTGTGTGTGTGTGTGTGTGTGTGTGTATGTGTGTTTCTATGTCTGTGTACTTGTGTGAGTGTTTGCGTGCGTGCGTGTGAGTAAATGGGTGTTTTGTGCGTGCACACGTCCATGTTTATGCGTGTGTGCATGCGTGTATGTATTTATATGTTGCTTTTGTTCTTGTTATTACTTTTGTTAATTAAGCACGTTTATTTTTTACAGGCTAGGTGTATGTATGTTTGTGTATCTATCAATATCTGTATTGAAGAATGCACACACCCATCACATCAATACGTACATAAAAACGCACATATGTATGCTGATCCATGGAGGTATATTGGTGGATTGGAGGTCTAGCTGGTAACGCTCCTTACCTAGAAAGCGAAAAGTCCGTGTCGGAGTGTGCGGTGGTTCGTACCCCGTTTGGGCCCCAAACTTTTTCCCCATCCATTAGATCCTGAGTGGTGGTCTGGGCACTAGTCTTTCGGATGAGACGATAAACCGAGGTCCGGTGTGTTACACATCACTATTTAGCGCACGTAAAAGAACCACGGCAACAAGGGGGTTGACCCTGGAAAAATTCTGTAGAAAAAAACCCACTCTGATAGGGAAACAAATACAGATGCATGCAGGAAAAACACACAAAAAAACATGGGTAGGCGCTGAACTTGTGGCGACGCGCTCTTCCCGGGGAGAGCATCCCGAATTTCACGCAGAGAAATCTGCTGTAACATAAAGTGGTACAAAACAGAAAATACAAAAAAAAATATCGCAGAGGGAAATCTCCTTAATTCAGGATTTGATACCCAGTGAGCAAACATTCGCGTACATAAACTGCACGTCTGCTTACTGTTCGTGTTCGCTTGTTTGTGACAAAGCCAAGCTGTTTGTAGATGCCAGTGCCACTCTCATTGGCATCATTTTGCCATTTGTTACCGTGAATGTTGTTGTCAGTGGCGGCGGCGGTGGTGGTGGTGTTGGTGGTGGTGTGGTGGTGATGATTGTCGTCGTCGTGTGTGTGTGGTTGTGTGTGTGTGTGTGTGTGTGTGTGTGTGTGTGTGTGTGTGTGTGTGTGTGTGTGTGTTGTGTGTGTGTGTGTGTTGTGTGTGTGTGTGTTGTGTGTGTGTATGTGTGTGTGCATGTGTGTGTGTGTTGTGTGTGTGTGTGTGTGTGTGTTTGTTGTGTGTATCTGTGTGTTTTTGGGTGTGTGTGTGTGTGTTCGTGAGTGTATGTGTGTGTTGTTGTTGTTGCTGCTGTTGTTGTTGATAGCATACTTTCCTGATACTGGCATACTTTTCTGTTATTTGGCTGCATTGTTTGTTAGGATGGTCTTTTTCTTTGGGGCATAAAGCAATAAACAAATATACATTTTTGAAGTGCACAAGGTACAAAAAGTGTGATTTCAATGCTTATTTGTCTAGATGCTAGTGTTCTCAAATGAGTCGATAAACTGATGGCCCGTGAGTAACATGCACTCAGCGCACGTAAAATAACTAAAGGCAACCTGATTGTTGTCTTTGGCAAAAATTCTGTAGAAAAAAAACCTTACACTTCTCCCTTAGGGAAACAAATGCACCTGCAGACAGGGAACTTTTTTTTTTAAAGAATAAAAAGGTAATGGGTGGCGCTGCACTGGTGGCGATGGGCTCTCCCCATGAAGGTCAGCGCTGATTTCACGCAGAAAAAAATATGCCTTAACTGAAATTGTTATTCAATACAAGAGGTGCAAGCAGCAATGTGTGCGCATTTTGCGTACAATTATGCAGAAAAATGTACACTTTTCTATGTGGTCGTCTCCTGAACTAGTAATAGATTTTGTTTTGTTTCTCGGCTCGAGTTTCGAAGTTTACCAATGTAATTTGCGTATACTACCGTTTACCTGCAATTAAGGTATCCGCAATGCGACTTCGGGGATGATGCTTAAACACGAAACCCTTTGCATGCGTTTTTGTTTGTTTTGTCATCTGTTCTTACAGGTACGGTATGACCTACTGTTTATGACAATGTAAAACACCCCCCCCCCCCCCCACCAACACATGAGTGTTTTTTCCATTATCATGGGAATAAAGAATAGGTGAAACAAGCGGAACTGTTTATTTGATACCCGATTAACACACATCTGTAAGTGTACAGCGTTGGCTTTGTTTTTCTGTATGTTTATGTGTGACGTACGTAGCCTGGCTGAAACAACTGGAAAACACCTAGTTTTCGTGCAAACATGCGTGTTCGACAAACGGATGGTTTGGCTAAGGGGTGTGTGTGTGTGTGGGGGGGGGGTGTGTGTGTGTGTGTGTGTGTGTGTGTGTGTGTGTGTGTGTGTGTGTGTGTGTGTGTGTGTGTGTGGTGTGTGTGGTGTGTGTGGTGTGTGTGGTGTTGTGTTGTGTTGTGTTGTGTTGTGTGTGTGTTGTTGTTGTTGTATGTATGTATGTGTGTATGTTGTAGTATGTATGTATGTATGTATGTATGTATGTATGTTGTATGTATGTATGTATGTATGTATGTATGTATGTATGTATGTATATGTATGTATGTATGTCTGTATGTCTGTATGTATGTATGTATATGTGCTGTGTATTAGTTGTAGCGTTTTTCTTTGATGATTATATTGTTTGTTATCAACCAATTTTTTTTTTGTTATTAGCTTATTATTTTTTTCTGCCGCCTTCATACGTTTTTTTTTTTATTTATGCGCTGTTTTCTGTTACTTGCGCACTTTTCTATTCACTTGTGCATTTTTCTGTTACTTGTGCACTTCTCTGTTACTTGTGCACTTTTCAGTTACTTGTGCACGTTTTTGTTATTTTAAGCACTTTTAAGTTACTTCTGCTGTATAAGCACTTTTCTATCACTTGTGCACTTTTCTATCACTTGTGCACTTTTCTATCACTTGTGCACTTTTCTATTACTTGTGCACTTTTCTATCGCTTGTGCACTTTTCTATCACTTGTGCACTTCTCTTGTACTTGTGCACTTCTCTGTTACTTGTGCACTTCTCTGTTACTTGTGCACTTCTCTGTTGCTTAATGCACGTATCTATTATGTGTGCACTTTTCTGTTATTGTATACTTTTATGTTACTAGCACACATTGTTGCGTTAATTACATCCTTTTTATATTTCATACATTTCTGCTATCAGCATGGTTTCCAGTTATTTGTATATAATATATACCTTTTGTTTCTGTTAAGCCTTTCTGTTACTAGCATACTTTCTGTTTTTTGCATACTTTGTTGTGCTTGCATGGTTTTCTAAAACATACATACTTTTTGTTATTTGCATACTTTGTGGTGCTTGCATAGTTTTCTGAAACATGCGTACTTTTTATTATCTGCATACTGTTTGCACAATTTTCGGAAACTTGCATATTTTTGTTATTAGCATGCTTTTTGCATAGTCTTCTGAAATATGCATATTTTGTTGCTTCCATACCTTTCTCTTACTTGCATACTTTAGTGTTACTTGCATACTTTCCTAGGCAGTCCCCTACACCATGTAATTTCACAGAAAATGAGCTCTACTGTAACACACACACACACACACACACCACACACACACACAACACACACACACACACACACGTTTTTGGCACACTACGTTTCATTAGTGGGTTACTTGCAATCACTGTGTGTGTGTGTGTGTGTGTGTGTGTGTGTGTTGTGTGTGTGTGTGTGTGTGTGTGTGTGTGTGTGTGTGTGTGTGTGTGTGTTGTGTGTGTGCGCGCGAGCGCGCGCGCCCGTGTGTGTATGTGTGTGTCTGTGTCCGTGTCTGTATGTCTGTGTGTGTCTGTGTGTGTCTGTGTGTGTGTCTGTGTGCGGTTTTTTGTGTGTTCGTGTATGCTTGCATGTGTGCGTGTGTGTATGTATGTGCGCGAGCGTATGTGTGTATGTGTGCGTGAGCGTGTGTGTGTGTACATGTGTTCGTGCATGCTTGCATGCGTGCGGTGTGTACGTGTATGTATGTATGTGTGTGTATGCATGTGTGCGAGCACGCATAGATGTGTGTGAGTGAGTTTGCTCGCCTGTGTCGATTTTTCTGTCTGCCTATGTATATCTAAGTGCATCGCTGTTTTCCCTATGCGCATATGTGTTTCGCTCTCTGTGCCAAACTTCTGTTTCTTGTATTGATGCTTCTTCAGTAAACAACGCCTCCGTCTCTCTCTCTGTCTCTCTGTCTCTCTCTCTCTTTCTCTCTGCCTCTGTCTGTCTTTGTCTCGGTCTCTCTGTCTCTGTCTGTCTGTATCTCTCTGTTATTTTTCTCTCTCTCTCTTTCTCTCTGTCTGCCAGTCCGTCTGTCTGTCTGTCTCTCTGTCTCTCTGGGATTCTCTCTTTCTCTCTGTCTTTGTCTCTGATCTGTCTGTTTGTCTGTCTCTGTCTGTCTGTCTGTCTGTCTCTGTCTGTCTGTCTGTTTCTCTCTCTGTCTCTGTCTGTCTCTGTCTCTGTCTCTGTCTCTGTCTCTGTCTGTCTGTCTCTCTGTCTCTGTCTCTCTCACTCTCTCACATAATGAGGTTGTTCACACTTTGGCGTGATTTCAAGCCTTAAATGAAATTCCAGGCGTAAACTGTTTGTTGTTTATTTTATTATTATTATTATTTTTTAAAATCTTTTTTCTTTGGGGGTGGGGTGGGGGTGGGGGGGGGGGGGGGGGGGGGGGGGGCTGTCAGTCTGTCATAATGTTTCCTGTTTATCTTTTTATTATTCATTTTTGATTTTTTAAATTTTATTCTTTTATATCGAGGATAATGGGATAAGCACTCTTGTGCTTTTTTACATCCAGTCCCCGTTTGTATGCAGTTTTGTAAATGTCATCTGTTCCCACCGGCACACGATGGCCTGCTCTTACGAAAAGCGGAACAGAATTTAACGTGTACGCAAGATGTTCTGCGTGCGTTCACAGACGGGACCTCGGTTTACAGTCTCATCCGAAAGACTTTGGAGGAGAGTGGAGTCAGTACTGATGTTAACTCCAGGAGAAAAATCCCCTCGAACGGGAATCGAACCCGGGTCGTCAAATTGCGAGCGCAATGTTTTGACCACTAGGCTATCTCTATCTCTATGCCTGCTAATCAGTTGATCGGTCTATCTGTCTGCATTCCTACATGTTAGTCTGCCAGTCTGTCTGCCTGTCTGTCTGCCTGTCTGTCTGCCTGTCTGTCTGCTCTGTATGTTTGTCTCTGCCTTTCTGTCTGTATCTCTGTCTCTGTCTCTCCTCCCTCCCTCTCTCTCTCTCTCCTCTCTCTCCTCTCTCTCGCTCTCTCTCTCTCCCTCTCTCTCTCCTCTCTCTCTCTCTCTCTCTCTCTCTCTCTCTCTCTCCTCTCTCTCTCTC
>CM060321.1:2201403-2203719 GCA_030674155.1 Stramonita haemastoma | reverse complement strand
GACGTACGCACACATACACACATACACACAAACACACATACACATAAACACACACACACACGCACACACTCACACGCAAACACACACACAACACAACACAAACACACACACAGGCACACACACACAACAAACACACACACTACACAAAAGCACACACACACACACACACACACACACACACTTATTTTTTATTACAGAGAATGACCTAGAACTGGGGTGGCGGGGATCCAAAGAAACTGTGTACTTTCTATTTTCACGTCTGACATCACTCTCCTGCTGCAACTGTGGCTCTGTGTGTGTGTGTGTGTGTGTGTGTGTGTGTGTGTGTGTGTGTGTGTGTGTGTGTGTGTATTGCGTGTGTGTGTGTGTGCGTGTGTGTATTGCGTGTGTGTGTGTGTGTGTGTGTGTGTGTCTGTGTGTGCGGTGTGTCTGTATGTGTGTGTGGGGGGTGTGGTGTGTGTGTGTGTGTGTGCGTGTGCGTGTGTGTGTGTGTGTGCGTGTGTGAGTGTGTGTGTGTCTGTGTGTGTATGTGTGCGTGTGTGTGTGTGTGCGTGTGCGTGTGTGTGTGTGTGTGTGTGTGTGAGTGTGTGTGTGTGTGTCTCTGTGTGTGTGTGTCTGGAACAACAAATACATGCATACATTTCCCTTCCACCACACAACAGCTGATGCTGCTCTATATATAATGAAACTTTGCAGTTAAGCTGACTACAAGGGAGCTTTAACTTTTGTGCTTACTTACTACTCACAGAGACAGACAGAGAGACAGACAGACGGACAGACACACACACACACACACACACACACACACACACACACACACACACACACACACACACACACACACACACACACACACACACACACACACACATTAGGGGGACGGGATAACCTAGTGGTCAGAACATTGTGTTGCGCTCGCAATTTGACGACCCAGGTTCGATTCCCGTTCGAGGAGATTTTTCTCCTGGAGTTAACATCAGTGCTGACTCCACTCTCCCCCAAAGTCCTTTGGATGAGACTGTAAACCGAGGCCCCGTGTGTGAACGCATGCAGAGCATCTTGCTCACACGTTAAATCCTGTTCCGCCTTTCGTAAGAGTAGGCCATCGTGTGCCGGTGGGAATAGATGGCATTTACAAAACTGCATACACACAGCGACTGGATGTGAAAAAGCACACGAGTGTTTATCCCATTATCCTTGATATAAAAGAATTTTTTTTTAAATAAAAAATAAATCAAATAAATCAAAACTAGGGCCTTATCTTTGCTGTAGTAGGGATGTTCAAGACTGCTGATTCGTAGCCCGACTACAGAAAATGTTTTTTGTTTTCTTTTTTTTTCTTTTTAAGACTTTCTTGATTATTATCTGATCTGTTTTTTTTAATATTTAATCAATCTTTTTCACTTGTTCATCTACTGTCATTTAAAGAATTCAAAGAGAAGATTTCCGAAGAATTGTCAAGAATTGCGAAGAAGAATTGCAAATAATAAAAGTTGCAAAGAATAATAATTGCCAAGAAGATTTGCGAAGAAGAAATGCTAAGGAGAAGAAGAAGAATGCAAAGAATGCTAAGAAAAACAAGAACAAGAAGAATAAGAACAAGAATAAGAACAACAACAACAGAACAAGAACATGAAGAATTACTAGAACAAAAAGAAGAGCAAGAAGAATGCAAAGAGCACTGCGAAAAAGAAAAATGCAAAGAAGAAGAATTGCGAAGAATTGCAAAAGAGGAATTTCGCAAAGGAAGAAGAAGAAGAAGAAGAAGAAGAAGAAGAAGAAGAAGAAGAAGAAGAAGAAGAAGAAGAAGAAGAAGAAGAAGAACAACAACAACAACAACAACAACAACAACAACAACAATGATAATATAAAGAAGAACAAGAACAAGAAGAACATGAACGAGAACGAGAACGAGAACAAGAACGATAATAAAAGCAAGAAGAACAAGTAATGGAACAACAATAACAGCAACAACAATACCAACAATAAAAAGAAATTATAAAATGAAACCCACAACAATCATACATATAGAAAGAAGAAGATTTAAGACAAAACCAAAGAAAATATAGAATTAAAAAATAAAACACAAAATAATACGAAAGCTAAGAAACAAATTAGCAAGAAACAAAAGACAAGAACAAGGTAAGCAAAAGTTTGAATATAATATGTAATAATACAAGTAACTCAAAAGAGCAAATTTACACACAGCACAGTCAGTGCTTAGTCTGTATGAAATAACTAGTGTTCAGTACGCACACGTTCTCACACACACACATACACACACATACACACACATACACACACATACACACACAC
>CM060321.1:2176403-2181403 GCA_030674155.1 Stramonita haemastoma | reverse complement strand
TGACAAAATTATAAAAAAAAAGAAAAACCAGCATGCACACAGGTGTCATGTTTAGACACCATCCCTGAAGAAAAATCGGGGAGTTGGAGTCCTAGGGCGGCTCGGGGCTGTATATGGCAACGTTCTGGTGGCTCTTGCGACGGCACTGGAACCATTCGTATCGGTCGTTGCCTTTCCAATGGATCGTTCAAGTGGCGTGGAGAGGGGGGGTCTGCTGCATGGGTAACAGCTTGCCCTCCATACTTACTTACCCAGGCTTTGCGCTCTATAGACTAGAGCGCAACTTTATAGTCTTCCGAGACTGATGGGTGCCTTCTACCTTCTTAAATGTCCTTTGCTTGCGGGGCTCCTCTGGCTAGGCAACTGGTGACCCAATGGTAGTCTGGCACTGAGAGGCTCCCTGTGCACTTCTGACTCTGAAGATGTGACATTACGAATTTGAGTATAGCTGGAATGGAGAGAATGAAATGATTTGTATGGGAACAGCAGAACAGTAACATCACAGAAGACGAGGCAGCAAAACTTAAAAACGAAGCCAAAAGCACAAACAAAATCGAACAACAAAACCAACAAAACCCGAAAATGAACCCCCCCAAAATGTGTTGGTTTTTTTTATCTTTAAGATCATTGAGAGTAAGAGTGTAGCAAAATTTAAGAAAACTGATATTTATACTAGAGGTGTTGATATTCAATTATGTGGGTTCCAGTCTTCCCATATTGGCGTGACTAAGTCATAGTTTAGAGCGGGGTGTAGTCCTGGAATGTCTGCAGCTCATGAGAATCGAACGTACAGCCTTCTCATATTAAATGTTTCAATGTGCAAACCATTGCGTCACCGTAGATGGGTATACAAATACACTTTTATAACTTCTAAGTAAAAAAAACAAAAAAACTAGACAAGCACAACAAAAGTAAGACATTGAACTTGCTAAAAACAAACAAACAAGCAAATAAACCAACAAAGTAAATTAAGCAGTAAATCAAAAAAACTACCAAAATACATTTAAATAGCTAACTTTAAAAACGACATAACAAAACAAAAAAGCGATACAAATATATGAAAACCAAACTATCATCCAAAACAAACGAGCAAATAAAGAAACAAGAAACAAACTAAAACAGACCACCAAGAACAATTACAAACACTCACACACAAACATTTCAACACTAAAAGGAAGTAACTAAACTGTCCCTGCTTTCAACTTCTACCTGCCAAAGTGTATAACATTTATAAGTGTGTGTATGTGTGTGAGTGTGTATGTGTGTGTATGTGCGTGTGTGTGTGTGTGTGTGTGTGCGTGTGCGAGCGCGTGCGTGTGTGCGCATGCGTGTGTGTGTACATTTGAATTTGCTAAAACTATAAATCGTTATCCATCGCTTGTTTATTGTATAGGTCGAATGCAAGCGCTTTGATTTGTTTTTACAAGATACCGCGCTATATAAATTCCATGTATTATTATTATTATTATTATTATTACTACTACTACTACTACTACTACTACTACTACTACTACTACTACTACTACTACTACTACTACTACTACTACTACTACTCCTCCTCCTACTACTACTACTATTATTACTATTATCATCATCATCATTATTATAATTATCATTACTATTATTATTAAACAAAACACAGTACGAATAATCATAAAAATGACGCTCTTATGAAAAAAAAACGAAAAAAAAAACCCAAAGAAGCAAGCAAATAAACCAACAAAGCAAAGTAAACAGAAAAAACAAGAAATGATACAACAAGGTGTTGTTGTGACATTTTTTGTGACGCAAAAAGTGAGGGAGGTAACAAACACTTTCCGTTTGGTAGGCTACCACTTACGTCAAGTAGTCATGACATACACGTTCACGTCAGCTCTAACTTGCTGCCGTTTTCTTTCCTCCCACTAGAATTCCATAAATAATAGGCCTACGTGTGTGTGTGTGTGTGTGTGTGTGTGTGTGTGTGTGTGTGTGTGTGTGTGTGTGTGTGTGTGTGTGTGTGTGTGTGTGTGTGTGTGAGAGAGAGAGAGAGAGAGAGATAGTGTGTGTGTGAGAGAGAGAGAGAGACAGAGACAGAGACAGAGACAGACATAGAGACAGAGAGTGTGTGTGTGTGTGGTGCGTGTGTGTGTGTGTGTGTGTGTGTGTGTGTGTGTGTGTGTGTGTGTTGTGTGTGTGTGTGTGTGTGTGTGTGTGTATGTGTGTGTGTGTGTGTGTGTGTGTGTGTGTGTGTGTGTGTGTGTGTGTGTGTGTGTGTGAGAGAGAGAGAGAGAGAGGTGTGTGTGTGTGGTGTGTGGTGTGTGTGTGTGTGTGTGTGTGTGTGTGTGTGTGTGTACGCACGCACGCACGCACGCACGCACGCACTATCGTACTATCGTGCGTAGCAGAGTGTCATTTTCACTTTCTTAGCAGGTTTGTTTCCTGTGCCAGCTTCCCTCAAGTAGATTTTAAAGGTAAAAAGGTAACTGTAAACACGGTAATGAGGTTATGCCACTGCCCTACAGAGAGAGAGAGAGAGAGAGAGAGAGAGAGAGAGAGAGAGAGAGAGAGAGAGAGAGAGAGAGAGAGAGAGAGGAGAGAGAGAGAGAGAGAGAGAGAGAGAAGGAGAGAGAGAGAGAGAGGAGAGAGAGATGAGAGAGAGAGAGAGAGATGTAAAACAAAATTCTTTTATATTGAAGATAATGGCACACAATAGCCTACTACGAAAAGCGGAACAGTTTTTAACGTATGCGCAAGATGTTCTGTGTGTGTTCGCACACGGGACCCTGGTTTATAGTCTCATCCGACAGAGAGAGAGAGAGAGAGAGAGAGAGAGAGAGAGAGAGAGAGAGAGGAGAGAGAGAGAGAGAGGGAGATGAGAGAGAGAGAGAGAGAGAGAGGAGAAGAGAGAGAGAGAGAGGTATAACGAAGACAGAGACATAAATCCTTCATTAATTCTTGTCAGGGCTGCTAATTTCTGGTGCCTGTTATTTTTCAATTTCGTCTCTATACACAAACTTTTTTAAAACTTGAGTTTGGATGCGAAATTTCTGTTTATTGTTGACTTGTTTGTTTGTTTGTTTGGGTTTTTTCATTCAAATAGCTTCGATAGCTAATAATTGTCCTTTGGTCTAAATACAATATTTTCTAGGCACATGTATATCCAGTTTCAAACCTCATGCTTTCATTTTCTTATCATAGATTTGTTAATTTTTTTTCTTGGTTTTGGATTTCATTCCTTAACCATCACACATTCTCCACCACCCGTCAGGTTTAATTTTCTTCCTCGCCTGAAACAGAATCAGTTCAAGAAAATCGTACAATGCAATAGGACCTGGAATTATGTTTCCCCCGTTTTAAGAATGTTGACACGAAAAAACTAGCACAGGTGTTTTACTGTCTGATAACACTACCAGAGTATGTGGCAGGCACATACTTGTAAGCAAGCGTATCTTAGAACCCATCGAAATCATCGTCTCCTTCACTTACCTTTGTTTATTTTATCGTAACTTGTCCTAATTTCTCCCGCGTTGTGTTACGCACTTAAATGACCTCAGAGGAAGCTGATGTTTCGAAATAGATAAAAGCTCTGAAACTGCTGATAGATGGTCATCTTTTTCGAGTTCGACCAGTCCACAGCAGAAAAGCTAATGACCAATTTTTGTCAATTTAGATTTTCGGTCATGCTATCTCGACCTGTGCTAATTTCGATATAAATCACACTGAATTTAATGTTATTCATAAACGCGTTCACATTCCGCTTCAAATTAAGTGTACGTGCAGTCAAGGTTCACAAACAGTTGTGTTAAAGTTTGAAGCTAATCAATTTGTAGACTGATGTGATTCCATGTGTTGTTGACAAAAAGGAAGTGCTGTAAAGTAGCTATAATCAAGATAATGACTTTAATGTAGTTAACAAATGTCATTCATACGTTTGCGTTTTTCATAACCCAACCAACAGTACGGACACACAGATAAGCCAGCAAACAAAGAAAATGTTTGTTATTATCTATTTATTTATTTGTTTATCTATTTATTCTTTTATATCGAGGATAATGGAATAAGCGCTCATATGCTTTTTTATATCCCGTCCCCGTGTGTATGCAGTTTTGTAAATGTTATCTGTTCCCACCGGCACACAGTGGCCTACTCTTTCGAAAAGAGGAACAGGATTTAACGTGTGCGCAAGATGTTCTGCGTACGTTCGCACACAGGGCCTCGGTTTACAGTCTCATCCGAAGGACTTTTGGGGAGAGTGGAGTATGCAGTGTTACAGTAATTAACAACGTGAAGAAACTCATCTCTCCAGAAATGTGGATAACATCAAGAACGACAGCAACAGCGGCAGCAGCAGTAGCAGCAGCAACACCATCAACATCTTCCACTATCAAACCACCACTGCCATCACCAACACCATTATTATCACCTGTACTAGATCTAGTTCTTTTTCTACTGTCGCTTCTGCTGCTGCTGCTGCTCTGTTTCTACTACTACTACTACTACTACTACTACTACTACTACTACTACTACTACTACTATACTACTACTACTACTACTACTACTACTACTACTACTACTGCTGCTGCTGCTGCTGCTGCTGCTGCTGCTACTACTACTACTACTACTACTACTACTTCTACTACTACTACTACAAGTAGTAGTAGTGCTGCTGCTACTACTACTACTACTACTACTACTACTACTACTACTACTACTACTACTACTACTACTACTACTACTACTATTACTGCTGCTGCTGCTGCTGCTGCTGCTGCTGCTGCTGCTGCTGCTGCTGCTTCTGCTGCTACAACCACCACCACTACTACTACTACTACTACTACTACTACTACTACTGCTGCTGCTGCTGCTGCTGCTGCTGCTGCTGCTGCTGCTGCTGCTGCTGCTGTTGTTGCTCTTCTTCCTCTTCTTCTTCTTCTTCTTCTTCTTCTTCTTCTTCTTCTTCTTCTTCTTTTTTCTTCTTCTTCTTCTTCTTCTTCTTCTTCTTCTTCTTCTTCTTCTTC
>CM060321.1:2165615-2173803 GCA_030674155.1 Stramonita haemastoma | reverse complement strand
AAAATCTTTTCTTTCCATTTTTCTGCCTTCTTTTTGCAGTCTGTTACCTTTTTTACTTCGAAAAAACTGTCTTCCCCTCATTCGAACAGTGTTTCTTTATTTCTTTCTGTAAAACCTTGCTACTCTTTTTTATAATATATATTTTCTTGTTCTTCCTGTCATTTTTTATTTTTTTTTTTTTGTCAGTATATTTCTCTTTTATTTTGGGGGAGAGGGGGGGTAATCATTTTATGATTTTTGTTAATGTATTTTTTCGAAAGGATTTATCTTTTTCGTCACGATCCCTCTTCCTTTTCTTCACTTTGCACTTTTTTTTGTATCTTTGTTTCTTCTTACCTGGTTTTTTTTCGAAATGATTTTGGGTGTCTTTTCGTCTCTATTTCTTTCTTCCGCTTCTAATTAGTTCTCTCTTTTTCAGTTTTTGTTTTCCTTTTTTGCTTTTGTTCTTTCTCTCTTTTAGAAATGTTTTCTTCTTTATTGTTATTCTTTTTTTTTCCAGATTGTACTGGCTTAATTATTTGTGAAAAAGGTCCTCCCATTTATTCTTCACCGGGGTTTAGCTTGATACTGTGCTTATGTGATTAGCTGTTTTTAAGCTGTTCTTTTTGTTGTTGTTGATGTTGTTGATGATGATGAGGAGGAAGATGGTGGTGGCCGTGGTGGTGGTGGTGGTGTGGTGGTGGTGGTCTTACTAGTTTTGTTGTTCTTATTGTTGCTGCTGTTGTTGTTGTTGCTATTCTGTTACTTCTATATGTCTGTCTGTTTGTCTGTCTGTCCGTCTGCTGTCCGTCTGTCTGTCTGTCTGTCTGTCTATCGATCTGTCTTCTGTCTGTCTGTCTGTCTGTCTGTCTGTCTGTCTGTCTCTCTCTCTCTCTCTCTCTCTCTCTCTCTCCTCTCTCTCTCACTGTCTCTCTCTCTCTCTCTCTCTCTCTCTCTCTCTCTCTCTCTCTCTCTCTCTCTCTCTCTCTCTCTCTCTCTCTCTCTCTCCTTCTCTTATGTTTGACATTCGACAGTAGCCTTACTTTTTAATGTTATGTTTGACATTAGACAGTCGCTGTACTTTTTAATGTTATGTTTGACATTAAACAGTCGCTGTCCTTTTCCATGTTACGTTTGACCTCAGACAGGAGCTGTACTTTTTAATGTTATGTTGTTTTGACATTAGACAGTAGCTGTCCTTGTTAATGTTATATTTGAGATTCTGTTCATCTGGAGCAGACTCCGTTCTCTCAAAGGAAAGAAGAAAACCAATTGAGAAGCCGGAGCATGGTTGCCTAAATGACGTCCTGCTTGAAAAAAAAAATCATTATTCACCGAATCGAATCTTTCCCAGTGTAACTTACAGTCTTACAGTAATCTAGGTCCCTGTGCGAACGCATGCAGAAAGATCTCTCTTGTGCACACCTCAAAACTTGTTCCGGCTTTCCGGAAATGTTAGGCAGATTGGGTGCCGTGGGAACCGACGACAAAGTTTTACACAAACCGCTACCACTCGGGGACTGGATGTAAAAGAGAACACGAGAGTAGGGTTTATTCCTTATCCTCAAAATATAAGTGAACTGAAATAGAATTGTACGGTGATTCCCAGGAAGAGAGAGCATATTCTAGATTACAAGCTTAGAAACATTCAACAACAACAACAACAACAATAACAACAGACAAACAAACAGACAAGCAAACAAATAAATCAGCAAGCATAGAGGCAAGCAAACCAACAAACACATAAACAGAAAAAGAAAAAAAAACAAGACAGTCCTTACATGCTTCCACTCTCTGACGTAAATACCGAAAAAGCTCAAACATAAGATAACAAGGGAGGGAAAAAACAAGCCAGCATCCTTGAAAGCTCCTCCATTAGCAGACATTCCTGGGATTAATCCCTCGTCTGATCTGCATACTTGATACTGCTGGCTGTCTGGGGCTCTAATCCCGCTGTTTGGGGCTGCGGAGCTAATCATTCCTTTGATGAAAACATACTCTGATGATGTGTCTGTCTGGTCGACTGGCAACTCCAAGGTTGGTTTTGTTTGTTTGTTTTTATTCTTAGGAGGCAAGAATGAATGATAATTTGAAGGGCGTATTTATTTTTCGTGATGTTATTTTATTTTAAAAAATGTTTAGCGTTTCAATAGTGTATTAGTGTATATGCATGTTTATGCACTTACATGTGAAGAAAGATATGTGCCTACACGTGTGTATGTATGTGTGTGTGCACGCGCACATACATTCATAGTCTCCTCTCTCTCTCTCTCTCTCTCTCTCTCTCTCTCCTCTCCTCTCTCTCTCTCCTCCTCTCTCTCTCTCTCTCTCTCTCTCTCTCTCTCTCTCCCCTCTCTCTCTGCAGACGGTAAGCAGGGTTGTTTATGTCTGGAAGATAACTGAAAACATCGGTGAAAGAAAGGAGGTAGTAGGAGATGAGAGAGGTAAGCACCACTCCCCTCCCCTCCCTCCTTTCATCATCTCCCCAATCTCCCCCTGACCCAATGCTCTGTCTCTCTCTCTCTCTCCTCTCTCTCCTCTCTCTCTCTCTCCTCTCTCTCTCTCTCTCTCCTCTCTCTCTCTCTCTCTCCCCTCTCTCTCTCTCTCTCTCTCTCTCTGAAATATAAGCTCTCTGTCTGTCTGTCTGTCTGTCTGTCTGTCTGTCTGTCTGTCTGTCTCTCTCTCTCTGTCTCTGTCTCTGTCTCTGTGTGTGTCTCTCTCTCTCTCTCTCCTCTCTCTCTCTCTCTCTCTCTCTCCCTCTCTCCCCTCTCTCTCTCTCTCTTCCTCTCTCTCTCTCCTCTCTTTCTCGCCCTCTCTCTTTCTCGCCCTCTCTCTTTCTCGCCCTCTCTCTTTCTCGCCCTCTCTCTTTCTCGCCCTCTCTCTTTCTCGCCCTCTCTCTTTCTCGCCCTCTCTCTTTCTCGCCCTCTCTCTTTCTCGCCCTCTCTCTGTCTCTCTCTCTCTGATCCAATGCTCTCTGTGTCTCTCTCTGTGTCTCTCTCTGTGTCTCTCTCTGTGTCTGTCTGTCTGTCTGTCTGTCTGTCTGTCTGTCTGTCTGTCTGTCTGTCTGTCTGTCTGTCTGTCTGTCTGTCCCGTCTGTCTGTCTGTCTCTCTCTCTCTCTCTCTCTCCTCCTCTCTCCTCCCCTCTCTCTCTCTCTCTCTCTCTCTCTCTCTCTCTCTCTCCTCTCTCTCTCTCTCTCTCTCACCGGATTCTGTGTGCTCCTGGAGCTGGTTCCTTATAGCCAGTAGGTAAACAGCCGTTAGGCCGTCTCCGGCTTTATGCCGTGTGACAGTGCGGACATTTATTATCTGGCCAATTTCCTGCTTTATACCATGGAATGTTTGAGGTTTATAACTCTGGGCAGTTTGTGGTTAATGTCCCCAAGAATGTTCAAGGATGTTTTTGTGCTTGTTTGCTTTTATTGTGTGTTGAGTTGTGGGTTGTTTTTTGCGTATTGTTGATGCATTTTTGAAGAAGAAAGTTGGCTACTTTTGTTGGGTTTTTTCCCTAGTTTTTTTTAAATTCTGGCTCTTTCGTGGTTTAAGACTCCTGGGCAGTTTATCGTTTAGAACTTTTGGCATTTCAAGGTTTTTCTCCTTAGATTGTTTACCTTCATCACTCAGGGATGGGGGGGGGGGGGGGGGGGGCGTTTCTCATCCAAAACATTGAATTGGTTCACCTTGTTTGTTTTGAGTCTTATCATTCCGGACATTTGGTAGAGTGTTTACTGGTGTAGTTTATAGATTACGATATCTCATAATATATCAATGTTTACTTCCTTGAGAACATTGAAGCTCATTGTTGTGGCCTGTCTAAAATTAAGTATTCGTGATGTTGCAAGCTTTTTGGCTATGGGGATCTTTCATTTGATCATACAGAACATTTCTAAATCCATTACCTCGGGTTTTTTGAAGGTTTCTGTCCCCGGTATTGGAGGTTTACTCGTCTGGGTGTTTTAATATTTATACATGTAATTTTGGGATGCTTGAAGGTCTGTGTTCGTCTATGTCCTACGGGGACAGGATAGCCTAATGGTCAAAACATTGCGCTCGCGGGTTCGATTGCCGGTCGAGGGGATATTTTCCCCTGGAATTAACATCAGTGCTGACTCCACTCTCCCCAAAAGTCTTTGGGATGCGATTGTAAACCGAGGCCCAGGTGCGAACGCACACAGAATATCTTGCGCACACTTTAAATCCTCTTCCGCTTTTCGTAAGTTTAGGCCATTGTGTGCCGGTGGGAACAGATGACAAGATTTACAAAACTGCATACACACGGGGACTGGATGAAAAAAGAACATGAGTGATTATTCTTTTATCCTCGATATAAAATAATAAAATAAATTAAAAATTAAACATCTGTCCATGCTTTATGCTCTAAATAATGCGAGGATTATAATCCCTCTTTATTCTCTACATATAATCAACGCACTTTGTAATTGCGACAAACTGTATCAATTCCCCAGGGGGGTTCAACACAGTTTGTCGCAATTGTCACAAATTGCGTTGTTGAGACGTACCGTGGCAGAACACTTACTACGGTAAGCTGAAAACCGTTAGGACTGGAGGGATCTGGTTGCCAAAGCATCAGTGGTGCTCTAAGAAGAGTACGGAAGATGTGAGTGTGCCAGAAGATCAAGGTGCAGCAAGAATCATCCTGACTCTTTTCCTGTGGAGATGTCGGGGGCTATTTTAGAAGAAGAAGAAGAAGAAGAAGAAGAAGAAGAAGAAGAAGAAGAAGAAGAAGAAGAAGAAGAAGAAGAAGAAGAAGAAGAAGAAGAAGAAGAAAATGCGAACCTTCTGGAAACTCTGTGTAAAAAATGTCCCCTTTCCCATCACTTTACTTATATGTCTTTTTCCTAACTATCGTAACGTCTTTCTTGTTTATTTTCTACATTTCTAATCCATATATTTCATATATTTTCTTCTTTTTTTCATTATATAAAACATTTTTGCCTGTATCGTTCTGTTCTGGCGACCAGGTAGTGCAATGATATTGAAAATACTGGGATGAGCACACGATGTCCATTCTGGATGTTCTCTTGTTGTTCGTACCTAAAAGTTATCCAGTATGCCTTTTTACGTTGTTTTGTAACCTGGGGATGAGGAATGAAGTGGATTGGCTGGTGTCTTCAGTACCATCTGTTTTCTCTGCTTTAGGGAATGACATCGTTATTTTGTCATTTCATGGTGTTTTTTCTCAGAGTGACGGTCTTGGACTTTAAAAAAAAATTATTTTATATCGAGGATAATGGGATAAGTAATCATGTGGGTTTTTCTCATCCAGTCCCCGTGTGTATGCAGTTGTGTAAATATTGTCATCTGTTCCCATCGGCACACAATGGCCTACTCTTACGAAAAGCGGAACAGGATTTAACGTATGCACAAGATGTTCTGCGTGCGTTCACACACGGGGCCTCGGTTTATAGACTCATCCGAAAGACTTTTGGGGAGAGTAGATTCAGCACTGATGTTAACTCCAGGAGAAAAATCCCCTCGACTGGGAATCGAACCCGGGTCGTCAAATTGCGAGCGCAATGTTCTGACCACTAGGCTATCCCGTCCCCTTTTGGAATGATTACATGGTGTTAGTGCTGAACTTGAGGTGAAACTGACATAAGCTGATGAAACTGAATCAGGTGACAGCCTTGATAGGGCTTTCGTGATGGGTAGGGCTATAAACAACATGAAAATATGAATATAGAAACTCACACTTGTGCAACTGTAGTTGCCGTTGTGAGTCCCCCCTAGTTTATACTGACTCCCTCATCCTACCTGCAAATCGCTGTAAGTACACACCAGGTGATAAGAGTGTGTGACTTCCTGTTTTCAAGTCCATTGCCAACACACACAGCCATACTTCGACTTCAAAGGACACTGTTCCCCCCTGTTCAAAGAATGCTGGTTATTGTGCTAGGATCTTGTCATGGCTGAAGAAATAAGGAGGAGGAGGAGGAGGAGGAGGATGGTGATGATGAGATGATGATGATGATGATGATGATGATGATGATGATGATGATGATAAAAATAATAATAATAATAATAATAATAATAATAATAATAATAATAATAATAATAATAATAATAATAGATGGGATTTACATAGCGCTATAATTATCTTGTAAAAACAAATCTAATGCATAACAACCATTTGAAATGTAGACCATGGCACTCAGCTTTCGTAAACAACTGACAAAGCTTGTGGCCTGGACTATTGTATGTGTGAATGGGAAAAGTCTTCATTAGCAGTGTGTGGTGTAATAGTAGAGTTACGAAAACGTAGGGGCCCTGTGGTGGTGGTGGTAATTGGAGAGGCTATTTCCACTCGGTGATTACCTTTGGCTGGGATTCTTTGTCAGGGGCTGGTGGTAATGATCGACACTGATGATTGACAGTATAGTACACGGTGTCGTTTTTGACTATGTGTGTGTGTGTGTGAGTGTGTACAGTGTGTGTGTGTGTGTGTGTGTGTGTGTGTGTGTGTGTGTGTGTGTGTGTGTGTGTGTGTGTTGTGTGTGTGTGTGTGTGTGTGTGTGTGTGTGTGTGTGTGCGTGTGTGTCTGTGTGTGTGTGTGTGTACGTGTGTGTGTGCGTGTGTGTGTGTGTGTGTGTGTGTGTGTTGTGTGTGTGTGTGTACGTGTGTGTGTGTGTGTGTCTGTGTGTGTGTCTGTGTGTGTATGTATAAGTGTAGGGGTCAAAGTCATGTTTATTTCCAGATGGTACATTAAATAATCAATGCGCGTGCGTGTGTATGTAGAAAATGGAGAGTACTTTCGACCTCTCAATCTAAAAAAAAATCAGATCATTTTACCGACGGATATGTGTTACAGTACTAAGGTTTGGTTTTTCCCTTTCAGAGGGAAATGAATACTCGACTTTCATAATTCTTATGACGTATTTACAGCCTTTTTCTGCTTATAAAAGGTCACTTCGCTGGCACAATTTATGATTTTTAACACCTGCAGTATAGTACAGTACATTTTCAAGTAAAATGGCCAAATGTTGTGGCTGAGATTGATCACACACACACACATACACACACACAAACGCGCGCACGCACGCACACACACAAACACAAACACACAAACACAAACACACAAACACACACGCACGCACACACATACACACACACACACACCTACACCTACACACACACACACACACACACACACACACACACACACACACACACACACACACACACACACACACACACACACACACACAAACACACAGATAGCCTAGTGGTACTTGGTCAGAACATTGCGCTGGCAATTTGACGACCCGGGTTCGAGTCCGGTCGAGGAGATTTTTCTCCTGGAGTTAACATCAGTGCAGACTCCACTCTCCCCAAAAGTCCTTCGGATGAGACTTTAAACCGAGGCCCCGTGTGCGAACGCACGCAGAACATCTTGCGCACACGTTAAATCCTGTTCCACTTTTCGTAAGAGTAGGCCATCGTGTGCCGGTGGGAACATATGACATTTACAAAACTGCATACACACGGGGACTGGACGTAATAAAGCACAAGAGTGCTTATTCCATTATCCTCGATATAAAAGAATAAATCAAAGAAATAAATCAAATCACCTCCGCCACAAACCTTTCCAAACCGCTTTCTTCCTGACCAGGCCGAAGCGAAGCGTCAGGGGAAATCAGAATTGATGACAGTGTACCAGGGCACCAGAAAACGTTCAACACACGGAATAACCAACTTTGAAAATGGCAAACAGTTCAGAAAGTGGGCAGGCAGTCTGGCATAAAAATTTAATGTATGTGATTGACAAGCCGATTACAGACCAAAAAGGGATGAGAGAGAGAGAGAGAGAGAGAGAGAGAGAGAGAGAGAGAGAGAGAGAGAGAGAGAGAGAGAGAGAGAGAGAGAGAGAGAGAGAGAGAGAGAGAGAGGGAGGGAGGGAGGGAGGGAGAGAGAGAGAGGGAGGGAGAGAGAGGGAGATAGAGAGAGAGAGAGAGAGAGAGAGAGAGAGAGAGAGAGAGAGAGAGAGAGAGAGAGAGAGAGAGAGAGAGAGAGAGAGAGAGAGAGAGAGAGAGAGAGAGAGAGAGAGAGAGAGAACTCAAACTCTAACTAGAATATTATTTTTATTGGGGGCTATAATCAAACAGACAAATACACGGCGTTTTTGCACAAGGCCCTCAGAAAAAAAACCCACAAAAAGCAAACAAACAAAAGCTTACATTATTTATCCGGTAAT
>CM060321.1:2158115-2160615 GCA_030674155.1 Stramonita haemastoma | reverse complement strand
AGGCTTTTGCCGGAGAGAGAGAGGCAGGTCATTCCAGATCGACGGACCAGAGACAGAGAAAGAGCGGCGGCCAACGGTAGATAGGTTGAATCTAGGTATGCTGGTATAGAATATGGAATCTAGGTATTCTGCTGCACGGGTGTGAAGACTGGACCTTGACCACAGAGCGGGAAGAGAAAATCCCGACCTTGGAGATGAAATCCTTCAGAAGGCGTCCACACATCTCCTGGCAGGATCACAGACCCAACACATCAGTGTGGCAAGAGGTGATCCTAAAGTCTGGGCCACAAGAAACCTCATGTGGCTGTTGTAAAGTGGAGAAGCTGGTGCTGATCAGAGGTAATGATGCTGATGTCATTAATGATGCTGATGTCATTAATGATGCTGATGTCATTGATTATACTGATGTAATTAATTATGCTGATGTAATTAACGATGCTGATGTCATTGTGATACTGGTGTCATTAATGAGGATGGTGTCATTAATGGGGATGATGTCATTAATGAAGATGATGCCATTAACGAGGATGATGTAATAAATGATGCTGCTATGGAAACGCACCTGCTTGCTTTGAGACTACTTGACATGGCTGTGCTCTACGCGTACTGTCGTAGCAAATGGGGGACGGGATTGCGTAGTGGTCAGAACATTGCGCTCACAATTTGACGACCCGGGTTCGATTCCCGTTCGAGGGTTTTTTTTTCCCCTGGAGTTAACATGAGTACTGACTCCATTCTCCCCCAAAGTCCTTCGGATGAGACTACAAGCCGAGACCCCGTGTGTGAACGCACACAGAACACTGTTCCGCTTTTTGTAAGAGTAGGCCATCATGTGCCGGTGGGAACAGATGACATTTACAAAATCGCATACACACGGGGACTGGATGTAAAAAAAGCACAAGAGTGCTTATCCCATTATCCTCGATATAAAGGAATTAAATAAATAAATTAAATTAAATATCCCGGGGCGTTAACCGAGCCCGAGAGATGCAAACGGATGAAAGTGTTGGTCAGGTAATTTGGCAACACTATCAAAATCTTACCCCACAAAATGAAGGAAATTCGATGGAAATGTTTCTAACCCTTTTTTATGAGCCCACTTACCCTGGAAAAGAGCAAGCCCTAGAAAAAAAAAACAAAAAAAACCAAACAATTTTTGGGTTCTTATGAGATATAAACCCCGATTTCTACCAGAAAAACAACAGGGCTAACCTTTTGCACCATGGAAAGCGGGTTTTCCCTGAAACGGCCACAAAAAGTTTATCTTTGTTCTTGTACACCCCCTACTACACCTTGGTGTCCGATTTGTAAAATTTCATATCTTTACCATGGTTAAGCTTCATTAAACGTATTTTTTCTTTTTAAACACATTTTCCCCAATGTTTGCTTATTTTTTTAAAATGACAGACTTTGGTAAACAGGCAATTCCCGGGAAACACGGTAAACGAAGTAAGGAAGCAAATTAAATTATTCCTCTGTAAAAAAAATAAACTTTTATCAATTTTCTCCATCAAACTGGGGGTATAGTAATGACAGGCTGTGGAATATGAAAAAGCACGCACGCACGCACACACGCAACGTACCCACACGCTCTCTTTTCTCTCTGTGTCTCTCTCCCGTGTGTGTCTCTCTCCCGTGTGTGTGTCTCTCTCTCTCTCCTCCTCAATCCTTTTCCCCCTCTCCTCTCTCTCTTTTTCCTCTCCCTCTCCTCTCTCTCTCTCTCCCTCTCTGCTCTGTCTCTTTTCTCTGTCTCTGTCTCTCTCTCTCCTCTCTCCCTCCTCTCTCTCCTCTCTCTCTCCCTCTTTTCTCGCCCCCCTCCTCTCTCTCTCCCCTCCCCTCTCTCTCTCACAAAAACACCCCCACACAAAAAAACCCCCGCGCGCGCGCGCGCGTAAAACACACACAACTAAAATGCGTATATCATGCCTACATGCGTACATGCATCTCGCACATGCACGCACGTACAAAAAAAGAGAGAAAGAGAGGGGGGGCAGGGCATGCAAAACTACCCTGTGTACAAAGCATTTTTAGTAAAGCCAACAAAACTTTACGCATGTCGCCCCCCCCCTTTACGAACCAGTAGATGAAAAGAAAAACTAAACAAAAAAAAAATGAATGAAATAAATAAATAGGGGAAATAAATAAGCAACAACAAAAACTTTTTAAAAATCAACACGTCATTTATTGTAAAATTCATTTAACCCGTAGCCCGAGCAACATGATAAGAGCAACATATCATAATCAACAATCACACACAAAAACCCCACAAAAAACACACCCCAAACCCCCACACACACACACAAAAAAACACACACACACACCACACACACACCCCAACCCCCAAAAAGACAATACAGAAAAGAGAGAGCGAGGGGAGAGAGAGAGAGAGAGAGGAAAAGGGGAGACAGAAGACAGACAGCAAAAGACAGACCCGACAACGACAGAAAAGACAGACAACAGACAGAGACAGAGAGAGGAAAAGAGAGAGAGAGAGAGACTC
>CM060321.1:2135387-2140387 GCA_030674155.1 Stramonita haemastoma | reverse complement strand
TTCTCGGAAAGCCTGAGCTACATGTTGCGTGTTTCTTTTAGATCTATATCTTCTATCATCTATTACTGCAATAAATCATTTGTCTTTTTTCTTTGTTTTGTTCCTCAATTGTAGCTCCTTTACTTCTCTAAATGATCAGATTGTGCGTTTAAGGAGGAATCTGGTTTTGGTTTTATTTCATTTTATGTGTGATCGATGCGGGTTTTCCCCACAACGCGGTGGCCAACCTGGGCTGACCCTTATGGTTTGGGCGTAGATACAAGCAAGGACAGTAAAGTTGTTTTTTTTTTGTTTTTTTTACCCCGTTTTAATCCTTATAATAGTTGCACAATTTTAATTAAGTTTTAAATGTGACGAGGTGACAGCCCCGATATGACCTGTGTGGTCGGCGGGGCTATAAACAACATGACTGGATTGGATTGCATGCAACCGTGTTTTGCCCTCCATTAAGGTAGCTGCATTCTGACCTCAAAGATCTGACTTAGTTTTTTGTTCCTCGGCTAAGGGTCAGAGGCTTTTCGCTCATGGTGAGATTCTGCGTATGCGACCGTTTATTATTATTATATATATATATATATATATATATATATATATATATATATATATATATATATAATATATATATATATATATATATATATATATATGGGGGAGACGGGATAGCCTATCGCTTAGAGTGATGTCCTTGTGTTCTGCTGACCCGGGTTCGAATCTCGTTCAAGAGGATTTTTTCCTTTAAAGTTAACATCAGTGCCGACTCCACTCCTCCAAAAGTCTTTCGGATGAAACTATAAACCGAGGTCTCGTGTGTGAACGCACGCAGAATATCTTGTGCACACGCTAGATGTAAAAGCACACGTAAGTGCTTATTCCATTATCCTCGAAATAAAAGCCACATATAATTAAATAAATAAAGAAAGAAAGAAAGAAAGAAAGAAAGAAAGAAAGAAAAAAAAAAAGAAAAAAAAAGAATATATCAAAATACGTGAAATAGCATAGAATCCACCAAACTTTCTTTCCATCTAAAGATGCCAAGATGGAAACACATAACAAGCAACCTTAAGATCATTAAGGCCAGGAGCTTCTTACTTCCACTTGGCTATCACACCCATCTTCTCTGTGGGGTTGGGTATTTTTTTTAATTGCTTGTTGTTTTTTTGCGTGCAAACTGCCTTGCCTTGCCTTGCCTTGCATTCTTGGCGGCATCCAGAGAAAGTACAGAGCAAATGAGTCTCATTAGTCACTTAGCGGATAGATGGGGATTTTTGGGTTGATGAGCAATGTCCTCAGGATGGGTAGGCTAGGGTTTTTTTGTGGTAAAAGTGTGTGTGTGTTGTGTTGTGTTGTGTTGTGTTGTGTTGTAGTGTGTGTGTGATGCGTGTGTGTGTGTGTGTGTGTGTGTGTGTGTGTGTGTGTGTGTGTGTGTGTGTGTGTGGTGTGTGTGTTTGTGTGTGTGTGTGTGTGTGTGTGAGCACTGGTGGTGTGTGTGTGTGTTATGTGTGTGTTGTGTGTGTGTGTGTGTGTGTGTGTTGATGTGTGGTGTGGTGTTGTGTTGGTTGGTGTGTGTGTGTTGTGTGTGTGATGTCATAATGTGTATGTGTGTGTATTGTTGTTGTCATGTGTGGTGAGTGTGCCTCATACAGCATTTCATGAGACTGGATGTAACAAAAAGACATGAAAGCTTTCTTCAGATAAAAGATAAATAAGCACACACGCTTACACACACACACACACACACACACACACACACACACACACACACACACACACACACACACACACACACCACACACACACCACACACAACACACACAAACCTTCTCACTCGCGAAGGAATCCACAAAATTAATGTAATCAGTTTCAAAACAATATTTTTCTTTAACTGAAGTTTAGAAGAATTTCAGGACACTGCCCAACAGCAAACTTCACAAAAGATTGGCGGTAATAAAATGTAATTTGACAGCGCTCTAAGTTCACGCATACTGTCTTCTGTACACGCTGATCTTGTCCTGGGTAACTGACCGATCTATTTTTTGCTCTGCACTCTTTCATAACCTCACTCTGTCTCTGTTGCCATCTCTCTCTCTGTTTCTTCTGTCTCTGTTTGTTTGTCTGTCTTTCTTTTTCTGCCCCTATCTGTGTAATGTCTCTGTCTGTATTTCTTTCTTATCTGTTTGTCTTTTGTTCTTTCTTTTCTTTCTTTCTTTTTTCTTTTCTTTCTTTCTTTCTTTCTTCTTTCTTTCTTTCTTTCTTTCTTTTCTTTCTTTCTTTCTGTTTTGTCTGTCTGTCTGTCTGTCTGTCTGTCTGTCTGTCTGTTGTCTGTCTGTTGTCTGTGTATCTCTGTCTCTGTTTCTCTCTTTCCCGCCCCTAAATCTGTGTGTAAGTTTGCGTGACCCTGTCCTTTTCCCTGTCTACCTGTCGTACACGCACATGTATACCACACACACACACACACACACACACACAATACGCACACACACACACACACACACAAATACCACACACATACAACACACTACACACGCAACACAACACACACAAAACACACACACACAAATACGTGCATGCATACCAACACATAAACACTCAGACACCCAACTCTCTCTCTCTCTCTCTCTCTCTCTCTCTCTCTCTCTCTCCTCTCTCTCTCTCTCTCTCTCTCTCTCTCTCTCTCTCTTCTCTCTCTCTCTCTCTCTCTCTTCCTCTTCTCTCTCTCTCTCTCTCTCTCTCTCTCTCTCCTCTCTCTCTCTCTCTCTCTTTGGATGTAAAATAAGCACAAGGGTGCTTATCCCATTATCCTCGATATAAAAGAATAAACCAAATCAAATCAAATCAAATCTCTTCTCTCACTCTCTCTCTCTCTCTCTCTCTCTCTCTCTCTCTCTCTCTCTCTCTCTCTCTCTCTCTCTCTCTCTCTCTCTCTCTCTCTCTCTCTCTCTCTCTCTCTCTCTCTCCCTGGCTGTTTATCGCACTAACTCACCTATCAAATGCCAGACAAGCCCCTTTTACTTTCAATGCCAATCTCTCACTCCCTCTGCAACCGTTCAGTGTAGCCTAGCCTGTGTCTCATTAAGTCTCATGACCTCATCTATCTCCATAACAGTTCCTTCCGGGTCACAGGGGAACGTGCGTGCTTGCATGGAAAGCACATAACAAGGTTGTTGACCATGGGGGACATAATTTCATATCAAGATTCTTCAAAACATTATTTTTGATGCACGCGTGTGCTGATGCACTTATGTGCCCTTCCTGGATTTGAAAATATGCAAGGGATTGTTCAGTGTGTTTACTGGTTGGCTGTGAAGAAGAAGAAGAAGAAGAAGAAGAAGAAGAAAGAAGAAGAAGAAGAAGAAGAAGAAAGAAGAAGAAGAAGAAGAAGAAGAAGAAGAAGAAGAAGAAGAAGAAGAGCAACAACAATAACAAGAAGCTGCTGCTGCTTGCTGCTGCTGCTGCTGCTGCTGCTTGCCCGCTGATGATGATGATGATGATGATGATGATGATAGTGAGGAGGAGGAAGAGGGGGAGGAAGAAGATTCTTCTCTTTTTTCTTTTTAGTGTTTTGTGGTAGAAGTGTTGACATTAGTTGCTTGCAGGTTATAGAGTACTATCTTTTCTTTTCTTTATGTCTTTGATTTACTTTCTTTTCTTAATAAATGAACGTTGCATGTGTCACTCTTAAAATGACGAAAATGTTGCTGATGCTTGTTATGAAGATGATGATGGTGATGATCATAACAATAAAGAAGAAAATCAAGAAGGGGGAGGAGGAAAATGAAGATGAAGCCAAACAGGTTGACCACACACACACACACACACACACACACACACACACACACACACACACACACACACACACACACACACACACACACACACACACACACACACACACACGTACACACACACATACACACACACGCACACACACACACACACACACACACACACACACACACACACACACACACCCCCCCCCCCCCCCCCCCACACACACACACACACACACAGCTTATAACATCTTTGTAAATGTCATTCTTATGAACTGTTAAATTTTTATTCTTTACTATGGCATAGCTCATTGCAACCTTTTTGGTACTTTACTCTCTGTTTGCACTTCTCATTGATATAAACGTGATACAAGTACTTAGAACATGAGCTCAAGATTTTGTTTTCATTCTCTTTTAAAATTCAAATAAAACCGTCTAGACGCGGACACCATTTTTTGCAGGTATTTCAAATGCATTTGTGTTGTACTATATCGTCCTCTGTGTATTGCACTACATGGCATTGTGTTGTATTGAATTGAACTCTCAGTTACGGCAGATTTCTCTGCATAAAATTAGAGCTAGGCTGCTTTCCCTGGGTGGAGCACATCGCCGCAAGAACAGCTTCACTCATTTTAAAATGTTTCTGTCTGTCTGTGTATGCATGTGTATATGTTTTCCTAGCTATTTCAGCGTGTTTTTTTTCTATACACGCTGCTAAGGCAAACTCTCCTGTTGCCGTAGGGTTTTTTTTTTTTACGTGCACTAAATACGTGTTCCCTACGGTGTTTCGTTTCATCAGAAAGACTAACACCCAGACTAACACTTACGACGGTCTAGTCGATGAAGGAAATGTTTAGCCAGGAACTGACGATCAAACTGCACTTCTCACTTTTTAGGCTAGTGTGTTATCTCTACACCACCGATCTACTCTTTTTCTTCTGATTCAGTCGAATATTTTTAATGTGAAAGATGACTAAAACAAACAAGATGCTGTCCATATAAAAACAATAAGACAAAAGCAACAGCACAGGAGCAAAGCAGCGTCAGCATCATCATCATCATCATCATCATCATCAGCAGCAGCAGCAGCAGCAGCAGCAGCATCACAATAGCTAAAGCAGTGACAACACCATTTTTACTAAGGGATGCCGGCTTTTGATTAAGCATTGTGTCATAACTTCTGTGTTATTTCTCATAATTATGGAATTACCCTGTTATGTCTATTTGGATAAA
>CM060321.1:2125387-2127887 GCA_030674155.1 Stramonita haemastoma | reverse complement strand
TGTAACATGATAAATGCAATGGTGACACCAGCGCACATAAAAAACATTGCCATGTATTGATGTGAGCTATTTACGTACCAGTGCTTACATTTTAAATGTTATTGTATTTATTTCATACCACTTCATGTCACAGCAGATTCCTATGAGTGAAATTCGGGCTGCTCTCCTCAGGGAGAGCGCGTCACCACTAGTGCATCGCCACCCATTTATTTTTAGTTTTCCTGTCTGCAGCCCTATTTGTTTCCTTATCAGAGTGGCTTTTTTCTACAGAATGTTACCAGATACAACCCTCTTGTTGCCTTGGGTTCTTTTACGTGCGCTACAAAATGATGTGTAACACACGGGACCTCAGTTTATCGTCTAATACGAGGTCAGTGGTCTAACCACGAGGCTATCTTGCCTCCAAAAGAATGGACGAAAACAACGATGAAAATGGAGACATTACAGTATGTAGCGGCAACGACGTCGACGATGTAAACGACGACAAGAAAGATGATAACGAGGACAAGAAAGATGATAACGATGTACTGTATTGTCCCCGCTATGCCGATGTTTGTTTTCCTGGCTTCCTGAATGCCTGCCGCTGCATTAATGGGTCTTGTGCCCGAATTCTTCCTTCGCTTTTCTGGATATTTTCGTGTGTGTGTGTGTGGGGGGGGGGTAGTAAGTGTGTGTGTGTGGGGGGGGGGGGGGGGGGGGGGGGTGGTGGTGCGTGCGTGCGTGCGTGCGTGTGTGTGTGTTTGTGTGTGTGTGTGTGTGTGTGTGTGTGTGTGTGTGTGTGTGTGTGTGTGAGTGAGTGTGTGTGTTTTGAAGACGTTTGTTTGTGTACACGTGTGTTTGTGTACAGGTGTGTGTGTGTGTGTGTGTGTGTGTGTGTGTGTGTGTGTGTGTGTGTGTGTGTGTGTGTGTGTGTGTGTGTGTGTGTGTGTGTGTGTGTGAGTGTGGTTTATGTGTGTATGTGTGTATGTGTGTGTATGTGTGTGAAGGAGTGATTGAGTTAAAAAGTGAGTGTGTGTGCATGTGTATGTATGTGTGTGCTTGTGTCTGTCTGTGCGTGTGTGGTGTTTGTGTGCGCGAGCGCGTGTGTGTGTGTGTGTGTGTGTGTGTGTGTGTGTGTGTGTTCGCGCGCGTGTCTGTGTGTCTGTGTGTGTCTATGTACCTTTGTCAATGTATCCAGGCATTCCTGGTGTGTGCTTTGCCCTTGCTTGTTGGTATGCATCTTGCTTTTGTTTTGCGTGATTGTGAATATGTGCTCAACATACCTTGTAAACAAACATTACTGTTGTTATTAGCATGCACTGATGCATTCACACACACACATGCATGCACATGCATGTTCATGAATATTTATATCACACCTTCAGAAAAAAACAACAGGGTTTTGTTTTTTGAGTGTCTCTGCCAGCTATTGGAAAGAGGAGGTGTTTGGAAAGAGGATGTGTTTGTCTCTTTATTTCTTTTTTTGTTTTGATTATTGTTATTGCCTTTTTTCAGGAGAGAGGGAGATAAGAGATATTTGTGGACAGCCAACAATGGGTATTGTACACACCACAGGCTAGTGTTGCCCTTATACTTCTACGAAAGATGACAATGTTTTGTTTCGTCTTGCGAGTCTTGTATAGAGTTTGTTATTGTTATTGTCGAGAGGATTTGAGTGATTGTGTTTTTTTGGGTTTGGTTTGTGTTATTTTGTTTTGTTATGTTTGTTTTGGGTATTGTTTTGGTTTTGTTTTTCCTTTTTGTAGAAGAATTATTTTAGGTGAAAGAAAAGCTTAGAAGAATCGATCATATTTCCATGCGTTCACGTGCCAGTTGGTGCTTGTTTTTTCTATCATGTCTGCTTTTTTTGTTCGGTGTTATTATTTTGTAGGTTTGTTTATTTATTTTGAGTATTATTTGTTCTGTTCTGGGTTGGGGTTTTTTGGTCTTTCTGAATGCTTTAATTCGTTGAAAAAGAAACCGGATATTTGTTTGCCTATTAGTTGTGTGTCGACTGCTTTGGGCTTTTTCCCCCTTCTTCTTCGTTGTTCCTGTTTATGTTGTTTGGAATATCTGTGTTTACATCTTTGCTTGTTTTAAGCGGAGAGGGAAGGGAGGGATAGGGCACAATATCTTGTAGAGGCAGCCAGAAGGAGGATTAGGGACAGTCAAGAAATTTCAATAACAATGACAATGTTGATTTTATTTTCGTTCCCTCATCAAATGCCTTGTTTCCGTTCTGTGGAGTAAACAACATAATTAGATGTGTGTTTACTGGAGAAAAATGAATAAGCAAAAATAAAACAATAATATACGAAGATATGTTTTCTGCAGTTGTTCTTCTCATTACTGCGTATATTGTGTTAGGTTGTTTATTGTTTTTTATGTGTTGTTGGTTTTTCTCTGATTACCGTATAGTCTATTCTACTCATGCATCAAACCATTTCGTGGCCGAATTCTTACATGCGTTTTCCGGATACTTGCATGTTGTCCTGTCTGTCTGTCTGTCTTTCTCTGTAAC
>CM060321.1:2117887-2120387 GCA_030674155.1 Stramonita haemastoma | reverse complement strand
ACAACTTCTTTTATTTCGAGAATAATGGAATAAGCACTCACGTTGTTTTCAGTTCCGTGTGTCTGGGGAAAAAAAGAGGTTAGATTAATTGGGGCAGGGGATGGGAGAAGAGGATGAGGGAAATAAATTATTTTTTTTAGAGAAGGAAGGGGTCAAGATGGTAAGAGGGGGGCGGGGGGGGGGGGGGGGGGGGAGGAGAGAGAGTGGCGAGTGTGTGTGTGGGTGTGAGATAACAACGCTGATACCACTTTTTCAAAAAATCGCGGTTATCGTTTTTGAGAAACATGTTGTGTCTCAGAGGGCGATAACATGTCTCTGCTATTTTCGTCCTCTATCTCCTCTCCATCATCATGCGAGATGACCAGCTCGGATGTTTTGAAGAAAACATCGACATTTTGTTTTTCTTTGATGTTTTTTTCATAAGCCTGCTGGATCCGTGGTCTAGAGGTAACGCGCCTGCCTAGAAAGCGAAAAGTCCGGGTCGGAGTGTGCGGTGGTTCAAATCCCGTTTGGGTCCCAAACTTTTCCCTCATCCATTAGACCATGAGTGGTAGTCTGGGTGCTAGTACATCCGATGAGACGATAAACCGAGGTCCCGTGTGTTACACATCATTATTTAGCGCACGTAAAAGAACCCAAGGCGACAAAGGGGTTGTCCCTGGCAGAATTGTGTAGAAAAAAAGTCAGTCTGATAGGGATACAAATATAGTTGCAGACAGGAAAAAGAAAAAAAAATAATGGGAAGGGGCTGCACTTGTAACGACGCGCTCTCCCCAGGGCATGCAGTCCGAATTTAACGCAGAGAAATCTGCTGTGACAAAAATGTGGTATGAATAATATAAATAAGAACTTGATAAACTTGGTGCTTGTGTGTTCCTTTGATTACTTGACTGATAGAGGGTAGGAGGGACATTTGTTTGTTGCTGTTGTTGTTGCTGCTGCTGCTGTTGCTGTCGTTGTGGTTGTTGATTCAATATGATGAAAAGAGAAAAGAAAATACTACATGCATCTATTATTATTGTCTTTTCATGCAAGGTGAGATAAGCAGAATGTGGTGTTTGGAAAATTGACTCACAGTTACTTGTTTATTGTTGCTGCTTCTTTGCTTTAGGGAATAATTGTTTTTTTTGTTTTCTTTTAAAGTATCAAGTGCAGTTATCTGTTTCTTTGTTTCTTTCTAATTGTATATGTATTTTGTTCATAACAGGAAGATAGACGCGTGATGATGCTCTTGTTATTTTTTTTCTAAGTTTAAGACTATTGTCCGATAAGTTGGATGATTGCTTTGTCTCTCTCAATCTCTCTCTCAATCTCTCTCTCAATCTCTCTCTCTCTCTCTCTCTCTCTCTCTCTCTCTCTCTCTCTCTCTCTCTCTCTCTCTCTCTCTCTCTCTCTCTCTCTCTCTCTCTCTCTCTCTCTCTCTCTCTTTCTCTCTCACTTTCTCTGTGAGGAGTCAATTAAGATGAAGATGACTATCGTTAGCACCACCAGCAGCAACAACAACACCAGGAGCAACAGGAAGAAAAAAGAGAGAGGGAGTGAGAGAGAGAAAGAAAAGAAGAAGCAGACCAAAAAACCTAGATGAGGAGGAAGAAGATATAATAGTGATATGAATGGATGTTGGTGTGGGTAGGGGGTAGGGGGTAGGTATGGGGGTTGAGGAGGGCGATTTGTCAGATGCAAGTCAAGGATACATAACCCACACTCTCTTTACCGTACTATCTTCACTCCAGATATAAACCACCTGGGCTCCCATGTTTCGGAATTTTTTGTTGTTGGTCTGTTTAAATGCTATTTCTCAGGTGTAATGTCTAAAGTATTTGATGCGTGTATATTATGTGACTGGGCGTGCGCGCGTGTGTGTGTATGTATGTATGTGTGTGTGTGTGTGTGTGTGTGCGTGTGTGTGTATGTTTATTTATTTATTTACTTATTTATTTCATTCTTTTATATCGAGGATAATGGAATAAGCACTCGTGTGCTTTGTTACATCCAGTCCCCCGTGTGTATGCAGTTTTTGTAAATCGTGTCATCCGTTCCCACCGGCACACGATGGCCTACTCTAAAGAAAAGCGGAACAGGGCTTAACGTGTGCACTGTGTGTGTTTGCGCACGCACGCGCGTGTGTGTGTATGTATGTGTGTGTGCTTGTGTGTGTGTTTGCGCGCGCACGCGCGCGTGTGTGTATGTATGTGTGCGTGCGTGTGTGCGTATGTGTGCGTGCGTGTGCGTGCGCGCGCGCGGTGTGTGTGTGTTAGTGTTAGTGTGTTGTTGTTGTTGTCTTTAATTTAACGTCTGTTCACTCTAAGTGATATTAGACGAGAAAAGTGGAAGGTGTAATGGAAGTTATTGAAGTGAGTGGAAGAAATGGAAAGAGAAAACGTCATAAGATAAGATAGTGTTAGTATGCTAGTGTGTGTATGTGTATGTATGTATGTGTGTGTGTGTGTGTGGTGTTTGTGTGTGTGTGTGTGTGTGTGTGTGTGTGTGTGTGTGTGTG
>CM060321.1:2092887-2105387 GCA_030674155.1 Stramonita haemastoma | reverse complement strand
ACAATGAGGGCTGTAGCTCCATCCAGTGTGTATTCAGTGCTGTGGAACCTGCGGAGTCTTTGATGGCTGTGAAGCACGGAACCTTTATTTTTAGTGTGTGTGTGTGTGTGTGTGTGTGTGTGTGTGTGTGTGTGTGTGTGTGTGTGTGTGGTGTGTGTGTGTGTGTGTGTGTGTGTGTGTGTGCGTGTGTGCGTGTGTACATTTGAATTTGCTAAAGTTATTGTCGTTGATTGCTTGTGTGTTGTATAGGTCGAATGCAAGCGCTTTGATTTGTTTTTGCAATATATAGCGCAAAATAAAGTCCATGTATGATGATGATGATGATGATGATGATGATGATGATGATGATGATGATGATGATGATGATGATGATGATGATGATGATGATGATGGTGATGATGGTGATGATGATTACCATTATCATTATCATTATTATTATTAACAAACCTTGCTGTTTTCTGGGTTAGGTAACTGATGGGGATGGGAGTGTTGGCGGGGGGGAGGGGGGCGGGTAGGAATGGAGGTGGGCAGGTTCGGGGCAAGGGGGAGATAAATCAGGATCATTCATGAGGGTTTCCTTTTTATTTATTTTTTTGTCTGTCTGTATGACCATCTGTCTGTCTATTTGTCTGTCTATACATTTTTGTTTTCTCACTGTATGTTTTATGTCTTCTTGGGGTTTTTTGTTGTCTCTATCTCCATCTGGTTATATTTTGGTATCTGTTTTTGGCCATTTGTCTGTTTCTTTGTCTGTTTGTCTGTCTATCTCTCATTCTCTCTCCCCACCTCTCTCTCTCCCCACCTCTCTCTCTCTCACTCTCTCTCTCACTCTCTCTCTCTCTCTCTCTCTCTCTCTCTCTCTCTCTCTCTCTCTCTCTCTCTCTCTCTCTCTCTCTCTCTCTCTCTCTCTCTCTCTTCTCTCTCTCTCTCTCTCTCTCTCTCTCTCTCTCTCTCTCTCTCTCTCCCTTCCCTCTTTCTCCATATTTTGTTCTTCTTCCTTTCTTTTCTCTGCAAGTCTTCTTCTTCATAATTCCTCTTCTCCACAATTTTTCTTCGCAATTCTTTTAAATCCTTTGCAGACATATATACTCAAAATGAACTGAGGCTTTGGTAGTTATGTACTTTGACTTGAACGGAAAGTTTTAAGGCAAATCATAAATCTATTCTACTTCTGCGTTTCCTACCATATTGGGTAAATTGTGTAGTGGCTGGTCTTCTCCTGTGCTTGTAACTCTAAAGAGGTCTGCCCATTGGCCTCAGCCAACACACCCCAACTTCAGAGCAGCCCAACAGAAAGTTTATAAGAGAAAATAATTCAGATCTACATGAAAATGTAGGCAGGAAAATAGTCTGGATAAGCAAAAAATTAAGCATGAGAGTGAGAGGATAGGGAGGTGAGGAGAGAGACAGAAAGAAAGGGGGTGATAGAAAAGAGAAAATTTCTAGCACAGAATTTCCAGAAAGTGGGAATGCTATGTGTAGAAACGGCCCCTGTTATTCCTATGGAGTGGAGAATTGTGAATAAATAATTATGTTTCCTTTACTACACAAGACAGTGCAGCCAACATTCGAACCCAGACTTAAAGGACCTACGAGACTGAAATCAAACACTTCTGTCCACCTAGCTATAGTGTCTATCAGAAAACATTCAGAAACCAACCCCCCAAAAAAAACAAAAAAACAACAACCCAACCTCATCTCCCAAGGACAGCTTGGCAAGGAATCAAACACAGACCATATTCATCTCACATCTGTTTCACATTCCTAGGCTAGAGCTCCCAGGTTCACCAATGGTGAGATGTTGCCTATGCAACCCTTTTTACTCACTAGTGAGCCAGATGCTGTAACCCCAAGTTCTCCTGCAGCCCCCCTCCCCACCCCCGCCCCGAACAACACCACAAGCTATAACAAAAGTGCTGCTAAGAATAGGTAGAGACAACAAGTGGATATAAGAGAGAGAGAGAGAGAGAGGAGAGAGAGAGAGAGAGAGAGAGAGAGAGAGAGAGAGAGAGAGAGAGAGAGAGAGAGACAGAGAGACAGAGACAGAGACAGAGACAGAGACAGAGACGAGACAGAGACAGACAGACAGACAGGCAGACAGACAGACAGACACAGACAGACAGACAGACAGACAGACAGAGAGACAGACAGAGACAGAGAGACAGAGAGACAGAGAGAGAGAGACAGACAGACAGACAGACAGAGAGACAGAGACGGAGAGACAAAGAGACAAAGAGACAGAGACAGAGACATAGAGACATAGAGAGAATAGTTTATTCTGATTTAAACTTTTTCAGCCCATTCACAAAGACACAGTGGGAAGGGGATTGGACACAATACAAATAATCATATTATTAAACAAAAACAACAAGAAACAAAAAAGGGTTGTAGCCCAATTGATCTTCACGGCATGAGAGAGAGAGAGAGAGAGAGAGAGAGAGAGAGAGAGAGAGAGAGAGAGAGAGAGAGAGAGAGAGAGAGAGAGAGAGAGAGAGAGAGAGAGAGAGAGAGAGAGAGAGATGAGAGAGAGAGAGAGAGAGAGAGAGAGAGAAAGAAAGAAGAGAGAGAGAGAGAGAGAGAGAGAGAGAGGGAGACAGACAGACAGACAGACATACAGAGACAGAGACAGAGACAGACAGACAGAGAGACAGAGAGAGACAAAGAGAGACAGAGAGAGACAGAGAGACAGAGACAGAGAGAAAGAAAGAGTCACTCGCATAGGAAAAAATAACGGCTCTAGCTTCAGTGGGTATTCAGTAGTGTGGAACCTGTGGTGGTGTCCTGATGGCTTAGAGGCACGGAACAACCTCGCTGTTTTCTGATGATCTCACTCTGGAGGGGAGAGAGAGAGTGGGGGCGATGGGGGGGGGGGGGGGGGGGGGGATGGGGGGAGGGGGGGTAGAGTAGGATGGGAAGGGGAGGGGGTTATGAATTTCATGGCTATGTCATGTGTGTTTTTTTTTGTTTTAGTTGGTTTTTTTATGTGTTTGTTTTTGTCTCATTGTCTGATTGCCTGTGCCTGTTTCTGTTGCTCTCTCTTAGTTTATTTATCTCAGTGTGTTTGTCAGTGTTTGTGTTTTTACATTTTTTGTCTCCATCTGTTTTTCTCTCTGTTTGTTTGTCTGTCTGTCTGTCTGTTTGTCTGTCTGTGTGTTTATGTTTGTCTGTCTGTCTGCCTGTCTGTCTATCTATCTTCTGTTTCAGCCTCGGTGTCTTTGTCATTCTCTCTATGTCTGTCAGTCTGTCTGTCTGTCTGTCTGTCTGTCTGTCTGTCTGTTTGTTTATGTTTGTCTGCCTGTTTCACTCTGTCTCGTGTATTTCTGCTTTTGTAGTTGCCTCAGTCTGTCTCTGACTGTTCGTCTGTTTGTCTGTCTGTCTGTCTGTCTGTCTGTCTGACCATCTGTCTGTCTGTTTGTCTATCTGTTTGTATGTCTATCTGTCTCTCTCTCTCTCTCTCTCCCTCTGTCTGTCTGGCTGTCTCTCTGTCCCTGTCTCTCTCTCTCTCTCTGTGTTTATGATAAGGTCGACAGTTAAAAAAAAAAGGAATCAGAAAGTTTCAAAGGTGTCCAATCGTCCAAGGAACTTGAGTGGGAAAAAATCCTCTGGTCTAGCAATGTCAGATCAGAACATTTCAACCTACGCCGACACGCCAGCTCGCGTGTATGCACTGTTCCATACATATGCGCAATTGAATTTACACGCACTTGTATGGATGCATGCATGCTTAGGCACACGCACGCGTGCGCGCACACACACACACACACACACACACGCACACCACACACACACACACACACACACACGTACACACACACACACACACACACACACACACACACACACACACACACACACACACACACACACACACACTGCCCCTCCCCCTCAATACTTTTTGAACTAGGAATTATATGGTTGTCCGTTAAAATCACACAAACCAAGACCAAAAAAAGACTGGAAAAAATTCTGAATCCATCTATTTTGAAAAGAAGGAGAGATAAAAATCAACATACAGATCATAATATGATCGAAAACCTTTATTTGATATAAAGCAATGAATCTGTGTGTGTGTCTTTCTTGTGCATGATTTTGATAAAAATGAAAAGAAAAAGCATCAGCTACTAATTATTTCTTTCAAATTTCAGACGCTTTGTCCATACTTCTGTATTGTGTGTTTGATCTCTTTGATTTATTCTTACTTTACTCTGGGTTTTTTTCATCATCAAAGTCTCCCTTTGTGCTGTTGATTATTTATTCATTTATTCTGTAGTTTGGGTTTCCATTTTTGATCTGGAATGCACCCTGCGTCGTCATCAAGGGTTCTGTAAACTTTATTTTTTGTTGCATCTTTTTTTGTTTAGGGTGAGTGTAATGTGGCTAGGGACAAGTGTTCTCTCTCTCTCTCTCTCTCTCTCTCTCTCTCTCTCTCTCTCTCTCTCTCTCTCTCTCTCTCTCTCTCTCTCTCTCTCTCTCTCTCTCTCTCTCCTCTCTCTCTCTCTCTCTCCTCTCTCAGACCTCTGCCAGATGATAAACTGCAGCCCACTTTGGACTGTCTACAAAAGACATTTTCCTGCACAGGAAAAGAAATCCTTACTTGGAGAAACTGCCTTTTTTATCGTTATACTGCCATTACCAATGACGTAATCCAAATACAGAAAGATGACTATGATAATAAAGATAACGTCCTTTCCCCATCTCTGTGGATTGATGAACCTTCATGCTTGGCAAAGTCTGTTGTGCGCATCTTTTTTCAGGGATCAAAACGTATAACTCTTTCCCTGTATTTTACATGTCAAAACACAGGAACTCTGTTGTGCCAGGGTGTTGACTGTGAAAACTGGGACAAAAAAGAATTCGAAGTTCTGAAAGACTTTGTAACAGAGTATTCCAGAAACCCAGATTTGCAGAACCTGAAGGAAGCTCTGCTTTCAGCGCCATTTACCTTTTTAAAAGATGGAGACAAGAACATTGTGTTGTCCACTCCCAGTGAAGATATCAGTGCAACTACTGTTCTACCTTTGGCATCTTCGTTTCCACCATCAAACCAGTGGTACTTTGATGAAGACATTTTGGAAGCGAACAGAAATGATTCTTCCTATGCATCGCCTTTATTACAACCCTTACAAACAATGACAACTAACTCAAGTGAGACTGACAATGTGTCTAGCCATGATGACAAACAACGTGTTTCCAACTTGTTAGAAACTCCAACTTCTACTAGTTGCGTGGGAAAAAGTCAAAAAGTAACTTTAAAAGACACTCCAAAAGCAATCAAATCAGCAAAAAAATATCGGAGGCGAACACTGTGTCCTTCTCTACATAATAACAAAACTGTATCCGACAAACTAGGAAACATTGAAACAACCCTAGAACTGATTCTTAGTAATCAGTCTGACTTAGCATCTAATTTCCTTATAAATCAGGAAGATTTAAAAGTTTCACTAAAAAAGGAACTTAAGCATCATGATGACCTCAGGGAAGAATCCTTAGGGTCTATGATTGCTGATTTGAAGGCTAGCGTTAATAACTTAAACACAGCTTTTAACAGCCTTGTAAAAGAAACTCAATCTCTGAAAACAAGTCTGGGTTCTTTTTCCTCCCAGTTAAAGCAAACAAAGCAAAAGCCATGTATACTAAAAGATGTTTTTACTCAATGTGAACCTTCTGACATGTGTGACATTGATAAAGGCACCAAGGTTGAAGAGAACCTGGTGCATGTCCCCAGTTACTCTCCATGCCTGCCATCACATCCATACTCCACAGTCACTGACAACTTTCCCAACCATTCCACTGACTCTCGTGTTGACAGTGACGACAATGACAAACAAAGCGGTGAGGTCATTAATGTGTCTGTCAACAACCGATTTCAGACTCTGTCAGATCTAAATCAGGGGCCAGATCTTTCAGAGAGCAGTAAACCCCATTCCCTTTCACAAAAGGAAACGCCTGCCTCATCTACACGAATTATTTCAGCCCAGAACGAATCTTCATTGACCAAAAAAGAAGTAGAACAAACTGCTAAGCAGATACTAGATAAACTGAACATCCCTGCTGAGGCTTCATCTGTTTTGATAGGAGACTCTGTGATCAGACATATCAACCCAAGAAGACTGGATAACCAGAATAACTCTCTATATAAAATACGCATTCCAGGACTATCTGTATTAGACATTATTAATTGGCTACAAGATCTAGCTAAACATGAACAGGTAAAAACACTTATCATACATACAGGAATAAATGATTGTCCTAGAGGACCCATGTCCACGCAAAATTGGACCAAGCTTATATCTTTGAGCAAAAAATGTTTCCCTGCAGCTTGTATAGCTCTCAGTTCCATTCTTCCTGCCCGTGGAAGACACCATCTAAACAATACCATAGCACCATCTAATAAAAATATGCACACAGCCTGCACTGACATGCAGGTAGTCATGATTGACAATCATGAAAGTTTTCTCACTGTAAATGGTGCCCCACGTCAGGCTTTATACAAAGATGCCATCCACCCCAGTCCAAAGGGAACAGCCCGCCTAGCAATAAATTTTAAACAATTTCTCCCCCAGACTTCCCATTTACATTTTTCAAAACCCTCAGACAATATAGGCCAAGCTATTGGCAAGAGATATGATTCACGCAATCTACCTATTACAAATGATAACTCCTGGATCACCAAACAAAATTTTGGTTCAGTCCCCAGGTCTTTATCCAATCACATAAAGGATGGAAAAATACAGGGGAATCCACTCCTATCTCTCAATGAATTTCCACCATTACCATCGGTAGAGAATCGCCGGGTGGTTCAGAACAATACTGATCATCCTGGTGATTCTCTCCATGGATCCCGACATCAAGAATCCACCAGAAATGTATCATTTCTGGATGGAAACAATCAGTTTCAGAGTAGTGGACTGCAGCCATCTCTTTCTTGTCCACAGCCATTCCCCTACCCAGACTATAGGATTCCCAGTGCCCCTCATCCCAGATACCCCTTCTCACATCACTACCCTCGTCAGGATGCACAAAATGCTGACTTCAGTCAGAGACAGTCCAACTCTCCCATGGGCTCTGCTTCCCTTGGGTTAAATCCCCCAAACATGCACAACCCGCCTTCACAAAGCTGGACCCCAACCATCCCTGCTGGTCAGTGTGCACAACAACTAATACAGCTGGCCTCACAGCTAGTAGCCCAGCATGACCAAAGGCAGTTGATATGGTGATTTGGTGATACAGTTGAGAATTTTATGATTCTTTAGACCATTTTCTTATTCATCTATTAAATCAGTATGCAGGCGTGTGGAGGTGTGTGTGTATGTGTGTGTGTGTGTGTGTGTGTGTGTGTGTGTGTGTGTTGTGCTATTGTTGTTATGCAGGACACATGACCAAGTGGACAAGGGGACTGAAGATTTTGAATTGCATTTTTGCTGCACAGTATTTTCCCTACCACTACAATCATTGTAAGGTGGTATACTGGGTCTGCTTGTTCGTTTGAGGTGGTACATCGGGTTTTGGTGTTTCATTTCTTCCTTGTAACCACATTGGTTTACATTGGATTTTTGCTTGTTCATATCATTTACCATTGCATTTCTTATTTCTTTGACTATAATATTGTTCATCCAGTTAGTTGGATTACTTTTTCTTCAGCATATATTTTGCCAGTTGTTTTTCTTGTGTGTAAATGTTTAAAGTTAAAGTGTGTAGTTGTTGTGTTAGTATAATTAAATAGATAAGGTTATTAATTGTATGTATGTTTTCAACTATTTGTTATTTTGATCCTTAACGGGTTATTTGCAGTACAATGGCAAATAATTTCAAAGTGGAGAAGTGGTTGTCCAAATCTGGTTTCAAAGTAGGATACCTGAATATATGCCACCTGTTAAACAAACTATCTGACATACACCCCATTATTACTAACGAAAATGATTGCTTTCATGTTTTTGGTTTTTCTGAAACTAGATTGTCAGATAAAGTATCGAATAATATTGTATCAATTCCTGGATACAATATCATTAGAAGAGATGCCAAAGCCACTCTTCAAACAGGACAAATAGTATATGTACACCAATCAGTTAGTTATAAACAGATTAGCCATTTTGATAAATATGGTATTGAGTGTATATGGATACAAATTAATTTAAAAGGGACTAAACCAATGTTAATTGGTTTCTTTTACAGAAACCCAGACGAACGAGTTGAATGGTTTCATCATTTTGAACTCCTGATGGATGACGTATCAAGCCATTCAACAGAACTAATATTACTTGGTGACTTTAATATTGATTTACATAAACCCCATGAGAAATGGAAAAGCCTCTATGAATCATATAGTCTATCACAATTAATTAACACCTCAACAAGAAAAATGTCATCCTCTGAAACATTAATTGATCACATTTATGCAACTAATTCATCTCATATAATAGAAACATCTGTACCTATATTTGGGCTCAGTGATCATTTTCCGATTTGCTTAACTTGGTCCAAAAAGGGTTCTAAAATTCCCATTTGTAGGCACAAATGCATTTCTTTCTGAAGCTACAAATCATTTGATACAGACAAATTTCTTTTTGATTTATGTATGGCCAATTTTTCAGAAGTTTACCAGTATAATGACCCTAAAGAGGCTCTTGATGTGTGGTACCAAACCTTTCTATCTGTTTATAACAAACATGCACCACTCAAAACGAAACGTGTCAAATTCAAAGAAAAGCCTCCATGGCTTTCTGATGAAATTATTACAGCCATAGCTAAACGTGATTTCCTATTGAAATCAACAGGTAAGGATGACACCTTCAAAAAACAACGGAATAAGGTAACAGTATTAAAAAGAGCAGCAAAAAAGAAATATTTCAGTGAGCTCATTTCATCTAAAAAAGATGCGAAAGCACTTTGGAAAGCCATAAACCAGTTATCTGGTAAATCTTCAATATCTATAGCCCCGTTATCGAGTAACCTATCAGTTGAAGAAATGAATAAACATTTCTCTACTGTAGGAGAAAAAGTTGTTCCTGTTGATCATACTAATTATAACAATTTATTTTTGTTGCAGGATTTTTGCAATTCCAAACATTGTCAATCAAAGCTGAAATTTGGATTCATTGGTGTTCATGAGGTGTACAAGGAGCTGTGTTCATCAAAACAGTCAAAATCGCGGGGCTTGGATGACATTGACAGCAAAATTTTGAAAATTTCTGCACCCATAATTTCTGAACACATCGCTTATATTTATAACCTTTGTATTGAAAAATCAATCTTTCCTCAAGCATTTAAAGACGCTAAAGTACTACCACTTTATAAATCTGGTGATCAAAATGATCCCACAAACTACAGACCAATCTCAATCCTGTCAACGTTATCTAAGCCACTCGAAAAACATCTTAAACACCACCTCTTATCCCATTTTACTAATTATAACTTGTTTCATGCAAATCAAAGTGGATTCAGAAAAGATCATTCATGCCATACTTTACTCACAAATCTTATAGAACAGTGGCATGAAAACATCAATAATGATATGATTACTGGAACTATATTTGTTGATTTTGCTAAGGCTTTCGATACTATTGATCATGCTCTCTTACTAAGAAAATTACACATGTATGGTTTACACCCAGAATCAGTTAAACTTATATCCTCCTTCATTAAAGATAGAAGACAAGTAGTTTACCAGGACCGTCTCACATCCTCTTTTAAGCCGATTGTTTATGGTGTTCCACAGGGATCTGTCCTAGGTCCCATTCTCTTTTCAGTTTATATAAATGACTTGCCTTTAAGTGTATCCAATATGTGTGAATTCTTTGCTGACGACACCACAATTCATAATAAAGCTAAAGATGCCAGTGTTGTATGCTCTGAATTACAAAAAGATATTGATAACCTTATTAGATGGTCTGAAATTAATCACATGGCTCTCCATCCTGAAAAGTCGAAATTCATGCTAGTTACAACAAGGCAAAAAAGACAAAATATAAAATCTCAACTACCAGATATTAAAGTCTATCACAAAAGTTTAGAAGTAGTGGATTCTCATAAATTGCTTGGTTTAAATATTGATAATCATCTGTCTTGGTCAAGGCATGCTTCAATTCTGTCTAAGAAGCTAGCCCAAAAAATTTTTCAGTTAAATAGAATAAAACATTTGCTAGATCAACATACCCGGAAGTTATTTTTTCATGCTTACATACAACCAGATATAGATTATGCCTCTACCTGTTGGGACTTAGCTAGTAAAAATTGCCTTAAGCGACTAGAGAGTTTATATAGACGTTCATTAAAAATTGTACTCCTTAAATCAACATCTTTGCAAGATAAAGATTATAAAGAACTTAAACATTTTTCCTTTCAACTTACGATGTCGCTTTAACAAAGGTGTTTTTATGTACAAAATTATAAATAATCTTGCTCCTGAATATCTTTCTAAAAGATTTTCGATAAGGAATATTCGGGGCAAGAGTACTATTTGTATACCCCGTCCAAGAACTGATCTCTTTAAGTCATCCCTCATCTATTCAGGTAGCAAAGAATGGGGTGAAATTCCAGATAAAATAAAACAGAAATCTAGTCTATCTTCATTCAAAAAAGCTTATCATAAATATTTATTTGAAATGTTCTGAATGAAATATGATCTTGTCTTTGTAAAGACCAAAACATATACTTACTTATTCTGTTCATTGCCGGTTGTATTTTCCATTGTCTGGCCTTTACTGTGCTTTGATATTGTGTGTGTGTGTGTGTGTGTGTGTGTGTGTGTGTGTGTGTGTGTGTGTGTGTGTGTGTGTGTGTGTGTGTGTGTGTGTGTGTGTGTGTGTGTGTGTGGGTGTGTGTGTGTGTGTGTGTGTGTGTGTGTGTGTGTGTGTGAGTGACATTTTGATTTTTTGTATTCCCACTTTTTTGCTATTATATCATTGATATTGAAGGGTTGATGTATAATGTATACTGTATAGTGTATAATGTGTGTAGAATTATTGTATTGCATAGATAAGGTATTGGATTTTTTCTTTATTCAATTGTATATTTATGTTATTGTGTGTGTGTGTGTGTGTGTGTGTGTGTGTGTGTGTGTGTGTGTGTGTGTGTGTGTGTGTGTGTGTGTGTGTGTGTGTGTGTGTGTGTGCGCGCGCCTGTGTGTGTGCATTGAAATTTCAATTATTTAGAACTATTTTTTTCTGTTTCTTTTTTCATTCCTTAATGTTATTAAATGGTGTATAGGCTACGTGTTGTTCTGTCAGAGTAAAATGATTTGGATTTATGATTAGAATGTCGTCTTAGATGGTATGTTAAATCCTATAGGCTGTCATATAAATTGTATAATTTTATGAGTGTGATTTAATTGTGTGTGTGGAGGGGGGTGTTGAGAGAGAGAGAGGGAGAGAGGGAGGTGAGACAGGGGGAGAGGTAGAGAGGGAGAGGAGGAGAGAGAGAGGGGAGAGAGAGAGAGAGAGAGAGAGAGAGAGAGAGAGAGAGAGAGAGAGAGAGAGAGAGAGAGAGAGAGAGAGAGAGAGAGAGGAGGGGGGGGGGGGGGGGGAATCTGTTTGTTTTGAGCTTAGTTTCTCGCTTAGTGTCATTGAAATAGAGTACGGATGTGTTGTGTCTTGTTACCGTAGAATAATTTGAATTTGTAATCTAGAGTGTCATGTTGGATAAGACTATTAGTAAGGGTTGTGCCTTGAAATAGCGTATATTGAGATTTTGCTTGTGCCTGTATTGTGAGTGTAGTTGGATAGTTGGTTATATAAATAACTAAGTAATTAAGCTTATCTTTTGCTTTGCTATATCTATATGTTATATAATTCTTTATGATTGTTTGCCAGTGGGTTTGTTGTTTTTGGTTTGTTTGTGGGTGGGTGTTTTTTTTTTATGAGGACCTGGTGTAAAGAAGCCTCTGGCTTATCCATATTTCCTCAATAAAACATTCGAGTTCGAGTTCGAGTTCGAGTTCTGTGTGTGTGTGTGTGTGTGTGTGTGTGTGTGTGTGTGTGTGTGTGTGTGTGTGTGTGTGTGTGTGTGTGTGTGTGTGTGTGTGTGTGTGTTGTGTGAGTGTGTGTGTGTGTGTGAGTGTGTGTGTGTGTGTGTGAGTTGGGTTTGTTGTTGTTGTTGTTCTTTCCCCCCCTTTTATCAAAACTTATGTTGTATGGGACTATTTTGATGACAGATGGTGGTGGATTGATGTTTTCAGTCATTCAACCTCATCATATTCTCATGTTTGCTCTTTAATCATTGCGCCTTTTTTGTGCTTTGTTTTGTTTTTGTTTGTTTATTTGTTTTTTGTTTGTTTTGTTTTTGTTTTATTATCCAAATCAAAATAATCATTGATTCTTACTCCATATTTTGTTTCTGAATGAGTGCCTTTTTATAACATTACCTTAATATTGTATCTCTGTCGTATTCCTTACCTGTTGTTCTTGTTCTTTCTCCCCGTTACCACAATTTTGCTTTATGGGACTTATTTGATGTTAGATGGTGGTAGATTGATGTTTTCAGTCATTTAACCTCATTATATTTTC
>CM060321.1:2082887-2085387 GCA_030674155.1 Stramonita haemastoma | reverse complement strand
AATAATAAAATGAATATATAAGAATGCAAACAACGCAAATAATAATGCACACGAGAATGCAAAGAAGAAGAAGAAGAAGAAGAAGAAGAAGAAGAAGAAGAAGAAGAAGAAGAAGAAGAAGAAGAAGAAGAAGAAGAAGAAGATACAAAGAAAAAGAAAAAAAGATGATGACTCATCAATATATGTAGCTTTTACGATGACATCTAGGCATTTGTAGTTTGGTTGTCTACCCAAAGAACATAAAGAAATAACGTGTGTTTTTTGAGTACTCAAGTTGTTACTACATATAACCAGCAGATCGTAACCATAAACCTGTGAGGCATAATCCTGTGAATGTGGAAGACGTAACGCACGAAAAAAACAAATGTTACGGTTGCGGGTTAATGCTATCATGAAACTGGTTGCATTTTTGTGAATGACCCACACTTTTGTGAATGGTCAATACTCTCAACCCACTATCCCCGTAATCACCTTTCCGTCTTTTTTTAAAAATCTGTCATTACCTGTCTGTCTCTATGACTGTCTGTCTGTCTGTATGTATGTCTGTTTTTGCCTCTGTCTATATCTGACAGCTTCTAGTTCTAGGTGTATGTCTCTGTCTGCCTCTCTCTGTCTCTCAATGTCTCTGTTTGTCTTTCTCTGTCTATCTCCGCCCCGCTCTCTCTCTCTCTCTCTCTCTCTCTCTCTCTCTCTCTCTCTCTCTCTCTCTCTCTCTCTCTCTCTCTCCTCTCTCTCTCTCTCTCTCTTCTCTCTCTCGCACGTGAGTGTGTGTTGTGTGTTGTTGTGTGTGTGTGTGTGTGTGTGTGTGTGTGTGTGTGTGTGTGTGTGTGTGTGTGTGTGTGTTATAATGTGCATACTGTGTGCAGTCAGAAGCCGGACTTTCCCAAGTTACACAAGAGACGGTCTACAGACGCTTTGTTACAGCCAAAGTTTTCATGGTGTATTGAGTTTTCCCTACATTTTGGGGGAAACTGACATTTGATTGACTATCTCGGTTCTGATTATTCAGTTTTATTGTTATTGAGGTTTGGTTACATTGTTGTAATTGTTGTTGATATTTTCAGCCAGCTGTCCTTTTCCTTCTGATCTAGACTGTTACTCTAATCTTGTCTTTATTCTTCACTAGGAACTGGGTTTGGTTCTTTTAAACATCTTTGTGAGCTTGTTTAAATTATTCTGATATTTTAGAATATTCCTTGTGGCTATTTCATTCGTAAGAATAGGAAAATTTATCTTTCACACCATGCCTTCTTGTCTAGATTCCTGGCCCTCCAAAGAAGGGCTTAGAATTGGATATTTGAATATTAACCACGCTGCAAACAAATTGACAGATATTTCGTCCATCTTATGTAATGGTGGGAAACAATTCCATATTTTTTGCATCGCGGAATCTCATTTACATGAGCATATTTCCAATTCCGACTTATCTATACCAGGATATAGCTTTATCCGTATGGACCCAAAACGTAAAAACGAAACGGGTCTACTATTGTATTATACACAATCAATGAAAATAAAGCAAATAGACAATCTAGCTAACCACGGAATTGAATCTATATGGATAGAAATTCATTTAAAACATAGCAAACCATTACTTGCAGGTTTTCTATATAGGAACCCTACAGAAAGAAGTCACTGGTTTGATTCTTTCAATTCCATGATGGATGACGTCATTTTACAGTCTAAAGAGACCCTAGTGATGGGTGACTTTAATATAGACTTATTGAAAAAACACCCCAAGTGGAAACAAGTTTGTGACAATTGCTGCCTAACCCAACTTGTACAGAATCCTACAAGAATTACCGCATCTTCTGAAACTCTAATTGATCACATTTACGTTACTGATAAACAAAACATAGTTGAGGTTTGCGCACCTATTACTGGATGTAGTGATCACAAAGCTGTATGTATAACATGGTTCAAAAAAGGGCTCAAAAATTCCAAAAGCTGGACACAAAAACAATCACTTATCGTTGCTTTTCTAAGTTTGACAAAGAAGCATTTCTGTTTGATTTAGCTCAATCTCATCTGTGTAATGTTTACCATTATAATGACCCCGATGAGGCTTTGCAATTTTGGTACAATACCTTCAAATCCATATATGACAAACATGTTCCAATAAAATCTAAAAGAATAAAACATAATCCTAAACCACCATGGTTAACAAAAGATATAGAAGAAGCTAGACATATTAGAGACTCATTACTAGCTTCTAAGAAACATGATGAATATAAGAAACAAAGGAACAAATATAACTCTCTTTTACGTGCTTCAAAAAAGAAATATTTCATAGATCTAGCAGGTACCAAAAAAGATCCAAAATCTGTATGGAAAGCAATAAACTCTTTGACCAACAAACTAACTTCAAACACGAACTTATCAACGCAAAACTTATCCGTGGATGACTTGAATCACCATTTTGCAAATATAACGGACAAAGTAATTCAAAATGACAAATCAACCACGAATGATTTATCGCCTCTGAGTGAATTCTGCAAAA
>CM060321.1:2072529-2075029 GCA_030674155.1 Stramonita haemastoma | reverse complement strand
GCAATGTTCTAACCACTAGGCTATGTGTCCCTATTAGACAAATGTGTGTATGCGCGTGCATGTGTGTTTGTCTGTCTGTTTGTGTGCGTGTACAACATCAAAACCTGCACCAATGAAAATGTAACTTCAAACAGATTCAGCTCGCACCAACCACATGCAAGATCAGTGCATACACATTATATCACCTGCAAAATTAGATCGTGTGAATTGCCAGAAGTGGTTTCTTGCGTCATCGGCAAAAATATAGCTCATGTGATGAGTCACACAAAATTAATGTTTTGTGAATGAAAATGATTATCTATATAATTATACGTACAAAACAAGCATCACTTTTATTTTATGATTTAATTTTGCCTGTTTGAGGATATGTGTCTATTCATTTGTCTGTCTGTCTCTGTCTTTCGATCTGTCTGTCTGTCCGTCCCCCCCCCCTCTCTCTCTCTCTTTCTCTGTCTCTGTATCTCTCTCTGTCTATCTCTGTCTCTATTTGCATTTCATAGTCTGTCTGTCAATCTACCTGTCAGTCTGTTTGACTGCCTGTCTGTCTGTCTCTCTCTCACGGAGATTGATTGATTGATTGATTGATTGATTTATTCTTTTATATCGAGGATAATGGGATAAGCACTCTTGTGCTTTTTTACATCCAGTCCCCGTGTGTATGCAGTTTTGTCAATGTCATCTGTTCCCACCGGCACACGATGGCCTACTCTTACGAAAAGCGGAACAGGATTTAACGTGTGCGCAAGATGTTCTGCGTGCATTCGCACACGGGGCCTCGGTTTAAAGTCTCATCCGAAGGACTTGTGGGGAGAGTGGAGTCAGCACTGATGTTAACTCCAGGAGAGAGGAGAGACAGGAGAGAGAGAGCGAGCGAGAGAGAGACAGACAGGCAGAAATAGAGACAGAGAGAGAGACGGAGTGACAGAGAGACAGAGACAAAAAGACAGACAGACAGAAAATGAAGACGCAGTCGCAACATATTCAAAGGTATAAAAAATATAGAATATAAACATAATTTCTGGCATCACTGAGTCCAAAGACAAGACGCCCTGACATTTAATAGATCATGTCTGTTGCTATGGCTCTTTATATGCTTTTATTCTTTTTATTCAACCTGTCAGGAATATGCATAAATAGCACACATATTTTATGTAAGTACACATGCACGCATTTACTCACAGAAGCACAGACTTATGTACACAAGACTGTTCATCAGAGCGTATGCGCGCACATACACATGTCTGCATGTATGCTGTATTCATTCATATGATTACACACATTCTCACACACGCACGCACGCGCACACACACACACAGGCACAGAAACAGACACAGAAACTCACACACGCACATACACACACACGCAAGCCCACACACGCATGCACACACCCACGCACACACACGCAAGCAAGCACACACACACACATACATACACACACACACTCACACACACACACACACACACACACACACACACACACACACACACACACACACACTCACACGCACGCATGCTCGCAAGCGCGTACCCACACACACATGCACACACACATACACGCACGTACGCAAACGCGCACACACATACACATACACATACAAACACATACAATGTTTGCACACTTTTATCACACAGTGAAGTGTAACATGATAAATGCAACAGGACACTAGCCCACAGAAAAAAACGTGGCCATGTATTGATGTGAGCTATTCAGGTATCAGTGCTTACAGTTTAAATGTTATTCTGTTTATTTTATACCCCTTTATATCACAGCAGATTCCTCTGTGTGAAATTCGGGCTGCTTTCCTCGGGGAGTGCGCGTCGCCACTAGTGCATTGCCACCCATTTATTTTTCGTTTTCGTGTCTGCTGCCCCATTTGTTTTCCTATCAGAGTTACTTTTTGCTACAGAATTTTGCCAGAGACAACCGTCTTGTTGCCTTGGGTTCTTTTACGTGCGTTGAATAATGATGTGTAACACACGGGACCTCAGTTTATCGTCTAATACGAGGTCAGTGGTCTAACCACGAGGCTATCTTGCCTCCAAAAGAATGGACGAAAACAACGATGAAAATGGAGACATTACAGTATGTAGCGGCAACGACGTCGACGATGTAAACGACGACAAGAAAGATGATAACGAGGACAAGAAAGATGATAACGATGTACTGTATTGTCCCCGCTATGCCGATGTTTGTTTTCCTGGCTTCCTGAATGCCTGCTGCTGCATTAATGGGTCTTGTGCCCGAATTCTTCCTTCGCTTTTCTGGATATTTTCGTGTGTGTGTGTGTGTGGGGGGGGGGGGGGGGGGGGGGGGTAGTAAGTGTGTGGTGTGTGTGGGGGGGGGGGGGGTGCGTGCGTGCGTGTGGTGTGTGTGTTGTGTGAGTGTGTGTGTTTGAAGACGTTTGTTTGTGTACACGTGTGTTTGTGTACAGGTGTGTGTGGTGTGTGTGTGTGTGTGTGTGTGTGTGTATACGTGTGTGTATGTGTGTGTATGTGTGTA
>CM060321.1:2052529-2057529 GCA_030674155.1 Stramonita haemastoma | reverse complement strand
TTTTGCTTTCTAGGCAGGTGCATTTTTTCTAGACCACTGCACCCCATGACGACCATCTTAGTCAAGGCAGGGACTGCTGATGCTGATGTTGATGTTGATGTTGATGCTAATATTTATGTTGATGTTGATGCTGATGTTGATGCTGATGTTGATGTTGATGCTGATGTTTATGTTGATGTTGATGCTGATGTTGATGTTGATGCTGATGTTGATGTTGATGCTGATGTTGATGCTGATGGAAACGTGGGAAGCCTGCAGCAGTCTTTACTCTCAGAGTGTTTATTTGTTTATCTATTTATTCATTTTTTTTTTTTTATCGAGGATAATGGGATAAGCCCTCACATGCTTTTTTCCATCCAGTCCCCGTGTGTATGCAGTTGTGTAAATATTGTCATCTGTTCCCACCGACACACAATGGTCTACTCTTACGAAAAGCGGGACAGGATTTAACGTGTGCGCAAGATGTTCTGCGTACGTTCGCACACGGGGCTTTGGTTTACAGTCTCATCCGAAAGACTTTTGGGGAGAGTGGAGTCCGCACTGATGTTAACTCCGGGGGCAAAATCCCCCCCCCCCCCCCCCCCCCAACGGGAATCAAACTCCAATCGTCAAATTGCCAGCGCAATGTTCTGACCACTAGGCTATCCCGTCCCCCTTATGGAGATGAAGAGCATAGCAGCGAAAGGAACTTCACTTCACATAGCACTGATTTGATTGTCCTTTTCCCATCAACTTGATTGAAAAGAGTTGTGCATTTTAGAATATCATAAAATTTGATTTTCAAAGTAATGACTTGTTTTTAATGCCATTTGGTCCTGCTCTAGGCTATCTGAAAGTAACGGGAAAATTGTGGTAGGGATAATCAAGTGTGTGTGTATGTGTATGTATGTGTGTGTGTGTTGTGTGTGTGTGTGTGTGTGTGTGTGTGTGTGTGTGTGTGGTGTGTGTGTGTGTGTGTGTGTGTGTGTGTGTGTATATATTTTGTGTGTAACATCATGGAATGGGATTAAATAATTATTTCAGCATCCCAGAAGTCAGAATGCAGCTGCCTAAATGATAGGGAGGAGGAAAAACAGTTGCATAGGCAACAATCTCACATTTGGTAAACCCTGAAGCTTCAGACGAGGAACAAAAAAAAGATTCTATAAAACTTTAAGCAGAAAAATAAGTTTCTTGGAAGGCACATCATTTTTTTTTTTTTACAAAGAATAGTGGAACACTTACCCTAACAAACTATAATGCATTGGAAAAAGAAATCTCTGAATAGAATGACAGGTATACTGACTGCGCTGAAATTACCATGTGATAAAAAAAGGAAAGTAATTACTCCGAACAAGGAAATAGCAGCACCTGTGTTTTAGTTTTACAAGGCTGATGGGGGATAACCTGGCCACATGAAAGCAGAGTAACAGCTCTTGTTTCATTACAGGGGAAATGAACATCACCTCGCATGGCCGGTTTCTTTTTTTTATTATTCGTTTGGTTGATTGCATTCTGCTATCAGCTTGATTGAAATGTGTTGTCTGCTCTGAACCTTGACTCAACTTCGTTGAAAAAAAGATTGGCAATAAAGGCTGCCGGGTAACTAGTATTTGTTTTGCACAGAAAAATCTGTGCGTGCGTGCGTGCGTGTGTGTGTGTGTGTGTGTGTGTGTGTGTTGTGTGTGTGTGTGTGTGTGTGTGTGTGTGTGTGTGTATGTGTGTGTATGTGTGTGTATGTGTGTATGTGTGTGTGTTTGTGTGCATTCTTGCATGCATGTACTCACATGCTGATGTGCATATGTTTGTGTGTGTATTTATATTTGTGTGTTTTTGTGTGTTTGCATGTATTAAAAATAAATATAGATAAGCATGATAGTATACAATCAAGTGTCTTGGCATATATTTACCTTAGGGTTGGAGATTTCATGAAACCAAAACGAGAATGATATGAGTCCAGGAAGAAATTTTACAATCCCTTACAATCAAAAATGCCAAAGGAAGAAAAAAAAACCCTTGACTTGATGATGTGAACCCTAACATAAACCCTGGATTGCAAACCATAAAGATGGCAAATCTCGCTGACGCTACCACGTCATAAAAAAGGAAAAGCAATCACCCAGAACAAGGAGATAGCAGTACCTGTGTGTTAGTTTTACCAGGCTGATGGAAGACTGCCTGGCCAGATGAAAGCACAGTAACAGCACCTGTTTCATGGCAGAGGAAATGAACATCACCCCATATGACCGGGTTTTTCCTTTGGTTGATTGCATTCTGCTATCAGCTTGATTGAAATGTGTTGTCTGCTCTGAACCTTGATTTGAATTTATTGAAAGAAAGATTGGGGACAAAGAGCAGCAAGAAACTGTAGAGGCAGACGTTTTTGTATACTGGTGTGTGTGTGTGTGTGTGTTTGTGTGTGTGTGTGTGTATGTGTGTTAGTGTGTTAGTGTGTGTGTTTGTGTTTGTATGTGTGTGTGTGCGTGTGTGTGTGTACGTGCGTGTGTTGTGTGTGCGTGTGTGTGTTTTGTGTTGTGTGTGTGTGTGTGTGTGTGTGTGTGTGTGTGTGTGTGGTGTGTGTGTGTGTGCGCGCGCGTGTACATACACACTCCCACATGTGCGTATGTGTATGTGTGTGCATGTGTGCATTTCTGTGTGTTTGTGTTTGTCTGTGTGAGTGTGCATTCATGCATTCATGTGTTCACAGTCATCCAGATGTGCATATGTTTGTGTATATTTATTGTGTGTGTGTGTGTGTATGCTTTTGTGTTTACATCCATTAAAAGGGAATATACATAAGCATAATATCATAATAATCAAGTGTCTTGGCATATGTTTACCTTAGGGTTGGAGATTTCATGGAACCAAAACGAGAATGATATAAGTCCAGGAAGAAATTTTACAATCCCTTACAATCAAAAATGCAAAAGGAAGAAAAAAAACCTTGACTTGATGATGTGAACCCAAACATAAGCCCTGGATTGCAAACCATAAAGATGGCAATCGCGCTGACTTTACCACGTCGTAAAAAAGGAAAGCAATCACCCAGAACAAGGAGATAGCAGCACCTGTGTGTTAGTTTTACAAGGCTGATGGAAGACTGCCTGGCCAGACGAAAGCAGAGTAACAGCACCTGTTTCATTGCAGAGGAAATGAACATCACTCCACATGACCAGGTTTTTTTTTCGTTTGGTTGAATGCATTCTGCTATCAGCTTGATTGAAATGTGTTGTCTGCTCTGAACTTTGATTTAAATTTATTGAAGAAAAAGATTGGCAATGAAGAGCAGCAGGAAACAGCAGAGGCAGATGTTTTTGTACAGATGGATGTGTGGTGTGTGTGTGTGTGTGTGTGTGTGTGTGTGTGTGTGTGTGTGTGTGTGTGTGTGTGTGTGTGTGCGCGTCTGTGTGCGCGCGCGCGCGCGCGTGTGTGTGTGTGTGTGTGTGTGTGTGTGTGTGTGTTGGATTGTATTGCATTGCATTGTTTTTAAGATTCAAGACACATAAATACTTATTTTTCTCTGAAATAACAGAAAATACGATACAAATATAGACAAAAGAGAATCACACATATCATAACAATAGATCATTTGACATCTCTCTCTATCACACACTCTCTCTCTCTCTCTCACACACACACACACATACACACACACGCACGTACGCACACACACACGTGCTCATGCGCGCACAGTGTATCATCTAGATTTTAAAAAAATCTGACTTTGACTTTGACATTGACACTGATGATACTGTTAATTGCATTGTTTTTTTATAGTGTTGTGTTGTATTACATCATACTGTGTTTTTAAAAGTCTGGTTATATAGATAGTGATGCAGTGTGTGTGTGTGTTTAAGCTTAAACCCCTTTTTTCATATTGAGGCTTACATCTTGAAAAGCCTGCTATTTAACCCTCTTTTTAAAACCTCCAGTTATTTATTTATTCAGTAATTTATTATCTCGTCATTGGACACATGTACCTTAAAGTCTAAATCCCTTCTCAATTTCTTGCATAACATTCAATTTCCTTGATCATTCTATGTGGAAGGAAAAGCAGTAAACGTTCATTCACAAATACTTATAATTCTTCTTTGTGAATGACAATTACCCTTTTCTAAAGCAAAATCACGTTGCAGAGCTCTTGACACGAACGATCCGCCATAAGAGACGTGCTCCTGCAATCAGAGAGATAAAAACGGACAAGAGGAACAATCGGGAGCAGAAGAAAATAATGACTGTAGTTGCAGAGTCTACTCAGTGGTCTGGAACCCATGAAGTCAAACGGCTCTGAGGCACGGAACAACCTGATTGTTTTCTAGTTTTCTGATTACATAGAGAGGGGAGGAGAGGGTAGAGAAGGATGGGGGATGGGGGTGGGGGGTGGGGGGGTAAGATAATCAGGTCATACAATTGTGTTTCTCGTTGTTGTTTTATTTATTTTTTTTGGTTACATATGTCTGTTAGTCATGTTCCTCTGTGTTAGTGTATTTTTTATATCTATGTCTTTTAGTCTGTTTTTTTTTTTTTTGGTCTCAATTTGTCTTTCTCTCTTTGTGATGTTATGATGTCTTAGGGTTGGGTTTTTTATACTTTGTTGTTATTGCTGTTTTTTTTTCCTCTAGGAGTCACTAGGTTCTGAAAGCTGATATTTTTCTATGTGTTTGTCACAGTTGTACTTTACCGCGTATTCTTATCATTACTCGCTGATCTGGTCAGCAATTCTCTTCATACTATATTAAACAGATGACGTCTTTCTGATATATTTTTTTTTTCAGACTTCAGAGTTCTCTATTTATGTTGATTTTCTATGTCTCTGCTTACCTCATCTCATCTATTCCACAGCGTAGATGACAGTTGGGGCACCACTGAAGAGTTTACAAGCAGCTTCCTCCACTCCTTTCAATTCAATCTTTTTGTCATAAGTGTCCCTCTATCTGTCTAAAATTGCTGTTGCAGTCATTGTAACTCAGCACAGAAACGTTCAGGCAGTCTGACTTCAGTAATAAATCTGATAGAATCCA
>CM060321.1:2032529-2040029 GCA_030674155.1 Stramonita haemastoma | reverse complement strand
AGGGACAAAACAAGAATGACAGAAGAAACAAGCAGTAAAAAAAAAATGAAAGGGAAAACAGAAAGAACAGAAAAGAAATCGCAACAAGAGAGAAGACTAGAAAACCTACATCATGTAAGAGATATTACAGAATTGACTTGACTTTTTTTTCTTAATTCCTCGTACAGTTATTAAGACTCTGAGGCCACATTTTCAGGCAGTGTTTTGTTGTTGTTGTTGGTTTTGGGTGGGTTTTTTTGTTTTTTAAGGGGGTGGAGCACAAAACATATTGACAGAGGTTATCCATTTTCAGACAAAATGGCCGATTCATTCATAATATGACTATCGTCTTTTCATATTATGGCCGTAATGCAACCTCCACACACAACAACAGGAGCCTTTATAAAGCTGAAATTATATGACAGGAAATAAGATTTGAAGGAACAATGGAAAGTACTTCTTTTTGATTTTATATTTAATGTCTTGAACGTTTCGATAGAAATGTTTGATGATTTCATAGTCCCAAATATGAAGTAATGAAAAGAATAATAAAATGAATACATAAGAATGCAAACAACGCAAATAATAATGCACACGAGAATGCAAAGAGGAAGAAGAAGAAGAAGAAGAAGAGGAAGAAGAAGAAAAAGAAGAAGAAAGAAGAAGAAGAAGAAGAAGAAGAAGAAGAAGAAGAAGAAGAAGAAGAAGAAGAAGAAGAAGAAGAAGAAGAGAAGAAGAAGAAGATACAAAGAAACAAAAAAAGAGATGATGACTCATCAATATATGTAGCTTTTACGATGACATCTAGGCATTTGTAGTTTGGTTGTCTACCCAAAGAACATAAAAAAATATAACATTTGTTTTTTTGAGTACTCAAGTTGTTACTACATATAACCAGCAGATCGTAACCATAAACCTGTGAGGCATAATCCTGTGAATGTGGAAGACGTAACGCACGAAAAAAACAAATGTTACGGTTTTGGGTTAATGCTATCATGAAACTGGTTGCATTTTTGTGAATGACCCAAACTCTTGTGAATGGTCAATACTCTCAGCTCACTATCCCCATTGTCACCTTTCCGTCTTTTTTAAAAAATCTGTCATTACCTGTCTGTCTCTATGACTGTCTGTCTGTCTGTATGTATGTCTGTTTTTGCCTCTGTCTATGCCTGACAGCTTCTAGTTCTAGGTGTATGTCTCTGTTTGCCTCTCTCTGTGTCTCTGTCCGCCTCTCTCTGTCTTTCACTGTCTCTGTCTGTCTGTCTTTCTCTGTCTATCTTTATCTCTCTCCCTCCATCCCTTCCTTCACCCCCCCCCCCCTCTCTCTCTGAAGGTTTCTCTGCTATGATATTTTCCTTTCCCCTGCTCCGAACATGTTTTGTATTGTGGCCCAATATTCAATGTTCAGTGCTCTCTCTCTCTCCTCTCTCTCTCTCTCTCTCTCCTCTCTCTCTCTCTCTCTCTCTCTCTCTCTCTCTCTCTCCTCTCTCTCTCTCTCTCTCTCTCTCTCTCTCTCTCTTCTCTCTCTCTCTCTCTCTCTCTCTCTCTCTCTCTCTCTCTCTCTCTCTCTCCTCTCTCTCTCTCTCTCTCTGTGTTCTTTTTTTCTTTACTTCATGATTATCCCCCTTTCTCTGTATCGTTGTCTGTGACTTTATTTTTGTCTCTGTCTGTCTGTTTGTCTCTCCCTCTCCTATCCCTTGAAACACTGATATAAATATTTATTATCTGATGTCTCATGTTTTCTACAAATTAGTCCAAATACTGTACTGAGTTTTGCATGGAATCTAAACCTCCACAGTATTACTATTGACTATGAATTACAGTATTTTGACTGCATGCGCACACACGAACACATGCACACACACACACAAACACACACACATGCACGCACACACACACGAACGCACGCACACACCCCCAACACACACACACGAACATACTCACGAACACAGATTCATACACATGTTGTCTGTGACAGACAACTGAAGACATTCTAAAGACAAAGACTAAATGCATTTGTTCCAAAATTCAGCGAGACTGTTAAATGCCTATGTGGAAAATATGTTGCCAAAGCTACTATAATACTTGATTGCAATATCTTTTTAAAAAACCCTATTTACCTCTCATGTCAAAGACTTCTATTAAAGAATTTATCATCGATGAAGACGTGATGTTTGATATTGCCAAATGTTTACAGTTAAGTCCCAAAAGGTGTTTGTTAGATTTATTGAACTATAGTTGTATTTTTATTCGACTTAGCATTATCATGAACTTGTTATGCTGTTTAGCGTATTCTAATTGTTATTATGACATATTCTCACACACACACACATACACAAACACACACAAACACACACACTCACATACACACACATACACACACACGCTCGCGCGCGCGCGCGCGCACACACACACACACACACACACACACACACACACACACACACACACACACACACACACACACACACACACACACACGTTAAGTCCTGTTCCGCTTTTAAAAAATAGTAAGCCATTGTGTACCGGTAGGAACAGATAACACAATAATTATTATTTAGATAACTGCACACTCACGGGGATTGGATGTTAAAGAGCATGAGTGCTTATTCCACTATCCTTGACATAAAAGAATAAATAAAAAAATAAACAAATAAACAGCACACACACACACTTTCATCTGTAAACCGAGACTCCCCCATGCGAACACACGGAGAACATCTTGCGCACACGTTAAATCCTTTTCCACTTTTCGTAAGAGTAGGCCATCGTGTGCCGGTGGGAACAGATGACATTTACAAAAAAAACCTGCATACACACGGGAACTGGAGGAAAAAAGCACATTAGTGCTTATTCCAGTATCCTCAATATAAAAAAAATAAATAATTAAAAAAATAAATAAATACAATCGCTCCCCCCCCCCACACACACACACTAAAAATATGTGCTACCCCCCTGCCCCCGTGCCCCCACCCCCGTCCAACTTACGGCTTATATTTCAAATACACTACAGTATAGAATGTGCTCTATCAATAGCTTCCCAAGGTTTTTGGCCTTATGCCGTGTCTTTTATTTTAGGATCTGGCCTTTTCTTGCACTTGCAGTTAACATTTCGGTGCCGAAATAATTGACACAACGTCACGTTAACACGCACTGAAAAAACCTTTGATTTTTTCTCTCACACAAGGACAGGAGCACGTAATTAATTGAACGTGACTTTTGTAGACACGTGTTTGAAAAGGTGTAGCAAATTTTGTCTCAGTGTTGCTTTTTTTCCCTTCTTGATTATGAAATACAAAAATAAAATCCACATGTGAAACGCAGTTGGACCTGTAGGTAATGTGCGTAATGCAGCGTGTGTGTGTGTGTGTGTGTGTGTGTGTGTGTGTGTGTGTGTGTGTGTGTGTTGTGTGTGTGTGTGTGTGTGTGTGTGTGTGTGTGTGTAGGGAGGGGGATGCGTGTGTGTGTGTGAGTGTGTAAGTGTGAGTGTGTGTGTGTGTGTATGTGGTGTGTTTGTGTTTTTCTTTTTTTTAATATATGTTATTTTTGATGATAGTGGAAAAAGCACTTATGTGCTCTAAAAAATCCAGTCCCTGTGTGTATGCAGTTTTGTCATTTTTATCATACACCAGTAAACAATGGCCTACTCTTCCGAAAAGTGGAACGGGTTTTAACGTGTTTGGCAGATGTGTGTGCAAGATGCGTTTGCACACTGGACGTCGATTTATAGTGTGTGTGTGTGTGTGTCTGTGTGTCTGTGTGTGTGTGTGTATGTGTGTGTATATGTGTGTATGTGTGTATGTGTGTGTGAGTGTGTGAGTGTGTGTGTGTGTGTGTTTGTGTGTGTGTGTGTGTGTGTGTGTGTGTGTGTGTGTGTGTGTGTTTGTGTGTGTGTGTGTGTGTGTGTGTTGTGTGGTGAGTGTTTGTTTAAGTGTGTGCGTGTGCACGTGCGCACACACGCGTGTGTGTGTATGTGTGTGTGTGTTTGTGTGTGTGTGTGTGTGTGTGTGTGTGTGTGTGTGTGTGTGTGTGTGTGTGTGTGTGTTATGCAAAAGGTGACAATGAAGAAGAAAATACAAGGTATTCTTTTTTTCGTCGTTCTTCTCCTCTGCCAAAGCTTCATGGTTCTCCAATGGTAAGATTGTTGCGTATGTGACCAAACCTTTCCCCACCTTTAAGGTATGTGACCATACCTTTCCGACATCATTGTTAACTTAGTTCTGGAATAGGTTATAGTATGTAAAAAAAAAAAAAAGACGCAGGCAACTCAACAGAATGAATTTACATCAACACCTCCGTTTACTTGTTAAATTTGTTAATGCTGTAATTGTAACGGACAATATTGAAGAAAGTATTTACAAACAAGGCTGAGAGGGAAGGGAGAGAAAGAGAAAGAGAAAGAGAGGAGAGAGAGAGAGAGAGAGAGAGAGAGAGAGAGAGAGAGAGAGAGAGAGAGAGAGAGAGAGAGAGAGGAGAGAGAGAGAGAGACAGACAGACAGACAGACAGACAGACAGACAGACAGACAGACAGACAGACAGACAGACAGACAGACAGACAGACAGACAGACAGAGTAAGTATACCTGCCACTTTGCGTATATATCAAGGGTAGCTTTGAGCCAGAAGCCGTGTATTCTTGAGTTATGATGTGTCTGGTGTATGTGATGTACATGTGTATTGTTACAGATGTATGTCTAAAAGATGAATTTTCCTTTGTACCGTTAAGAAGGACGGTGGCAGGATGGTTAAGACGTTCGCCTGCCAATATGTAAACCGCGAGTTTCTGGGTTCGTACCCAGCTCGCCCTTTCTTCCCAGTTTGACAAAAATATCGAACTGAATGTCAAAGTCATTCGGATGAGACTATAAACCGAGGTCCCGCGTGCGAATGCACGCAGAACATCTTGCGCACACGTAAAATCCCGTTTCGCCTTTGGAAGATCAGGCCATCGTGTGCCGGTAGGAGCGGATGACAAAATTATATGAAAAAAACAAACCAGCATGCACACAGGTGTCGTGTTTAGACACCATCCCTGAGGGGAAAAAATAATGGGTAGGCGCTGCACTTGTGGCGACGCGCTCTCCCTGGGGAGAGTAGCCCGAATTTCACGCAGAGAAATCTGCTGTTATTGAGGAAAAAGTAGTGAGGAAAGACAAGTGCAGGTGTCAACTTCTTAATCATTTTGAAAATGACTTATCAAAGATTAAAAAAAAAACCCCATGAAATGAAAATAAATTCTAGGGAATAATGTCAGAGAAATCTGCTGTGACAAGAAGTGACCCCCAAAAAAGTTATAAGTATTGTCACGTGTCAATCATGTATGTCTCAAGATAACCTTTTTTTGCGCCCCCCAAAACAAACAAACAAACATACAAACAACAACATAGAAGTACAACCTTCACAGAAAACTAATGGTTTGATGTAAATTAAAGATGTGGAGAAACAACGAAAAAAAGCAAACAAAGAAGTGCTTTTTTTGTTCTTCTCGTCGTCGTGGTTAATAATTATCATTGTTACTGTTGTTGATACTGTTGCATTTTTTTTGTTAGCGATGTTGTTATTGCTGCTGCTGCTGTTGTTGTTGCTGATGCTGCTACTGCTGCTGTTGTTGCTGTTACTGTTGATATTGTTGCTGCTTATGCTTTCGTTAGCCTTGATGATATCATCTTCTTTCTCGAAGCAAGTCTTTAGTAATTAGTCCTTTTTTTTTCTTTGTTTTCGGGTTTTTTTGTGTTTTTTTACATTTTCTCCTTCGTCTTTGCTGGTTATCGATGGACTTGGCACTGCAGAGCAGTTCGCTGAATTCCTCGTTTATGCTGATTGTGCTAGTAGTAAACACTTTAACAGAATAAAATATACGTACACAAGGAAACCCAAATAATTGAATTGTCTTTTTTTTCTTGCATAGAATATGTATTATTTTTTAAACATGTATTCTTCTTTTTTTGAAGTTTATATATTACTACTCCCTGTGAGAAAAAAATGTATTCTTATTTATTGCAGTTTATGTGTTGCTCCTTACTATGAATAAAGGTGTATTCTTGTTTATTGCAGTGTATAGATTACTACATCCTTCGGAAATAGTTTATCTTCTTATTTTACTGTGTTTCCGAATGATTTGTAACTTATATGAATTCATCCGGTGTTTTTTTAGTGAGATAATGGAGGATTCGTATTTGTTTTTGGGTCTTTTACCTGAAAGTGCTCATATTTGTATTCTCAAAAAACAACAACACCAACAAGCATAAAATCCCAAACAAAACAAAGACAGGGTGCAGTGTTTGGGAGTGGGAGTGAGTGGGTGAGAGGCGGTTATGGCAAAAGCAATAAAATGATGACCTGATTCCCGTAAGCCTACATCATAACATGACAATAAGGATTCACTCCAAGCACGTAACTTGTGGGAAACTGTGGAAACTTCAGCCAGTGATTACGCAATGATGTTCCCCATCCCATTGTGATGTCAGAAAGGTTTGGTTTTGGGTTTATTGTTGTTGTCTTTTAGAGCTACTTACTTCAGAGTGTACAACAACAGGCAAGGACATACACATACACATGTACACAAAACACACACAATACACGCACGCTTACACTCACACACACGCAGGCACGCAGGCACACACGTACACACACACAAAACACACACATAGACACACTCACACATACACACACGCAGGCACGCACGCACACACACACACACACACACACACACACACACACACACACACACACCACGCGCGCGCGCGCGCGCGCATATACACACATACACACACACACGCGCACGCGCCACACAAACAGACTCAAAGATGCACACAGAGGGGAAAGAGAGAAAGGAGGGGGAAGGGGAGCAGGAGGAGGGAGGAGGAGGAGGAGGAAAAGATAATAACAAATAACACAGACACAAATACAGGGAACTAAAATCAAAAATCAACAATCAAATAATCATTATGATGGAAAACAACTTAAAAAAAAACAAAATGACACCAGAAAAACCGATAACAAGTAGTTTTGATAACTAAAACAAAACCATACAAATAGAAAATAGTAAATGTTACAAGAGAGAGAGAGAGAGAGAGAGAGAGAGAGAGAGAGAGAGAGAGAGAGAGAGAGAGAGAGAGAGAGAGAGAGAGAGAGAGACAGACAGAGACAGAGACAGAAATAGAGACACAGAGAGACACAGAGAGACACAGAGAGACACAGAGAGACACGCAGAGAGAGAGAGACAGAGAGAGAGAGAGAGAGAAGAGAGAGAGAGAGAGAGAGAGAGAGAGAGAGAAGAGAGAGAGAGAGAGAGAGAGAGAGAGAGAGAGAGAGAGAGAGGAGAGAGAGAGAGAGAGAGAGAGAGAGAGAGAGAGAGAGAGACTGATGAATTGATTAACTGATTGAACTTTATTCTCAGAAGGTGAAGGAATAAGTATAGCAACTGGTTTCATTTGCATCCAACCTTCTGTAACAGTACACGTTGTAAAAGCAAACTAATATTACAGAAAGTGGGACAAAACTCACAACCGTAACTTTGTAA
>CM060321.1:2030921-2032429 GCA_030674155.1 Stramonita haemastoma | reverse complement strand
TCTATCTATTTTAATCTATCATCCACCCCCTCCATCCATCCTCCATCCATCCTCCATCCATCCATCCACCATCTATCTATCTACTATTATCTATCTATTATCTATCTATCTATCTATCAAATCTATCTATCTATCTATCTATTTATCTATCTATCTACTATCTATCTATCTATCTATTATCTATCTATCTTCTTACTACTATCTCCTTCTCTTTCATTAAACTAAATTAAAATCAATCTATCTGTCTGTGCATGTCGTCTGTCTGCTGTCTGTCCTGTCTGCTGCCTGTCTATTTTACTGACTACAGGGTTGTCTGTCTTTTTTGTCTTAGTGTGTCATCTATCTGTCCTTTCCCCATCCATTTCTATCAATCCATCAATCTGTCGTCTGTATGCCTGTCCAACGTCTGTCAATCGATGGATCCAGATATTGATCCATCCAGGAACAGTATCTGGTTTTGTCCACCACTACACTTGCGTATATAACATGGAGGGCGGGGGGATAGCCGGGTTAGAGTGTGCTATTGCGCTCCTTATCTCCTGGCCTGGGTTCAAATCTGGTTCCTGAAGTTTAATATTAGGGGCCCGACTGCACTTCCCTCCAAATAGCCCTTTTGGATGATACTTTTTAACCCGGCTCCTTGTGCGAACGCACGCAGATCATCTTGCGCAAAAACACAAAACAGTTCCGTGTTTTGGAAGCGTAGGCCATTAATATTCCAGTGGGAACGGATTAACGGAGACAAAATTTAATCAAAAAAACATATGGGAATTGAATATGAATGAAAAGAGCACACGAATGCGTTTCCATTATTCTCAAAGTAAAAGAAAAAGTCAATAAATAAATAATAAATAGGCAACATATGTAACAGAGTGTAGATATTTGATCTCCTCGACTCTGTACAACTTCTCGGCGAGACAGCACGGTCAAAGGGGGAATGTGGTCTCTCGAAAGAGCTTGTTTAAAAATGTAACATTTTACCGCAACGGTCAAGTGAAAATGCAACGGGGGTTTTTCCCATCACACCCCACCCCCACCCCACCCCCAAGATACAAAAACATCGCACAATTTCCCCAAATGTGGATCTAAATTAGTTTCCACGACGCAAGCGATTGGTTTTCCGGGGGCATGGAAGTAATCTAATTACCGCCCCTCACAAATAAAGTAAAATATACAACTTACAAAGAAAGTTTGCTGAAGAAGAGAAAACCTTGTTGTAGCTTTTCCCAAAAAAAAAATTAAAACATTGTTGATAATTTGACTGGGTGTTTGGTTGTTTTGATTCGTTTGGTCAGTTTGATTGATTGTTTAACTGATCGATTAAATGTTGAATAATTGACTGTTGGTCGGTTCATTTACAAGTTGGTTGGCTGATTAAGTGTTTTTTTCTTCATCAGTAAGTATTTGGCTGGTTCGTGGTTGTTTGTTTTTACTGGTTCGTTTTTTTTATAGTGTAGCACTGTTTGTTTTATATGATCTCTCATTTTCCACACAACCCCTTCATCTTT
>CM060321.1:2018421-2025921 GCA_030674155.1 Stramonita haemastoma | reverse complement strand
CGGTTCATTTACAAGTTGGTTGGCTGATTAAGTGTTTTTTTCTTCATCAGTAAGTATTTTGGCTGGTTCGTGGTTGTTTGTTTTTACTGGTTCGTTTGTTTATAGTGTAGCACTGTTTGTTTTATATGATATCTCATTTTCCACACAACCCCTTCATCTTTCTCGTTATTTAAATAGAAACCAGAGTTTGTGCACAGTTTGAAAATTTTCCGTTTGTCTTGTTTCCTCGTTTATCTATTTTCGTTATTTATTTATTTTTATCATTAATTTTATTTATTTACAGGTCTGCTTCTTACACACACACACACACAACTCCACACACACACAACACACACACACACACACCACACACAACACACACACACACACACACACACACACACACAACACACACACACACACACCACCACACACACACACACACACACACACAGGCACACACACACACAACACACACAAACACAACACACACACACACAACACACACACACACACAAACAACACACACACACACACAAACACACACTTAAACACACACACACACACACACACACACACACACACACACACACACACACACACACACACACACACACACACACACACACAATCTCTATCTCTTTCTTTGGTATTTGCTCGACATGTTTTGCTTCATTGTATTGCAGAGTTAGCCGGTTTTCTATGCAGGACACGATTTCCTTATCTGGTAATGCAATTTGTGGAGGAAGAACATGGGAGAAAAACAGAGAGGGGAATGACAGCAAGATTAGTTTTGCCTTCTTTCCAGCATCTGTTTCTCTATTGTTCCATCTTTCTTTCACGATTTTGGGTGATTTTTTTTCTCTTCTGTTCTCTCTCTCTCTCTCTCTCTCTCTCTCTCTCTCTCTCTCTCTCTCTCTCTCTCTCTCTCTCTCTCTCTCTCTCTCTCTCTCTCTCTCTCTCTCTCTCTCTCTCTCTCTCTCTCTCTCTCTCTCTCTCTCTCTCTCTCTCTCTCTCTCTCTCTCTCTCTCTCTCTCTCTCTCTCTCTAATTTCTTTCACCACTATCGTTTGAAACTGATTTCTTTTTCGTACACTTACAAGTAGATAGATTGGAGTGCTGACTCCACTCTCCCCAAATCTCCTTCGGATGAGACTATTAACCAAGGTCCCGTGTGCGAATGCACGCAGAGCATCTTGGGCACACGTTAAATCCTGTTCCGCTTTTCGTAAGAGTAGGCCATTGTGTGCCGGTGGGAACAGATGACAAGATTTACACAACGGCATACACACGGGGACTGGATGAAAAAAAGCACATAAGTGCTTATCCCATTATCCCCGATATAAAAGAAAAATGCAATAAATAAATAAATCAATCAATCAATCAATAAATAAATAAATAAATAAATAAATAAATAAATAAATAAATAAATGCTTCTTCACCCAGCCTCAAGCCTGTTCTGTCTGAGATAGTATCCTCTCCATCTCCTTCTCTGTCTTCCTCTCATTCTTTCTCTTTTTTGTACTGTGACTTGCAAGGTTGTCTTGTCAAGCTATTGATCATGAGACATGCCCATAGCATATTAGTTTTCATCTCTTTTTCTGTGGTCAAGGGCTTTTGAATGGGCCCAGTAGCTGGTCTGATTCAGTTTTTCACTTCTATGTTGGTGGTTGTAATCTTTGTAGATGATGCCGAGGAGTTTTTGAGATAGCATCTTATCTACATGGCCTGTTGTTGTTTTTTCTCTCAAGGTCTACAGAAAATATTCAAGACTCAAACACACACAGAAATTTTGCGATAAGGAAGTAGTGCATCAGTCGGATTTTCCGGTTAAGTGTGGTGTTTCTATGACTGTTTTATTTTATCATTTACAAAAAAATTGTTCTTTAATATCGAGGGCAATGGAAAAAGCACTCATGTGCTCTTTTTATATCCGGTCCCCGTGTGTTTGCAATTTTGTAAATCTTGTCCGTTCCCACAGGCACACAATGGCCTTCTCTTACAAAAAGCGGAACAGAATTTAACGCGTGTGCATGATGTTCTGTGTGCGTTTGTACACCGGGCCTCAATTTATAGTCTCATCCGAAGGATTTGTAGGGTCTTTTGCTTTGTCAGGCTTGGAATGGTCTGTATAATCTTGGAGAGTATTTAAGGTTTTGATAGTTTGTCTTTACATTATTGATCCCAGAAGTGATAACATGTCCTGAAGTCTTTGAGAAATGACATTGACTTAGCAGACCAGAGATTAATCCATAGTTTGCTTTCAAAGTGAGTAACAGCATCTGCCATTTTACTTTTTATTTCTTGTCACTGAAATCTTCATTTGACGCGAACGATTATTTTACCTGACAAGAAACCTACTGTTTTCTATGTTCAGCAATGCTCATAGTAATTTGTTCTCTTTTATGCATGTACATCAGTAGCAGTGATATTATCTTCCTAAGCCAGAGCCGACGATTCTGATATAAGATTTTCATTATTACCAGTAACTTTTTGGCCCGTTTCTTAATTGTTTTAATTCATTTATTTTTATTTCGAGGATACTGGGATAAACATTCATGTGCTTTTTGCACCCAGTCCCCGTGTGTATGCAGTTTGTAAATTATCGTCCATTCTGACTGGCACACGATGGCCTACATTTCCGAAAAAAAAGTGGGACAAGTTATAACGTGTGCGCTAAAAGTTTTGCGTGCGTTCGCACATTAGACCTTGGTTTATACTATTACCCGAAGAGCTTTTGGGGGTAGTAGAGCCAATACTGATGTTATTTCCAGGGAAAAGTACCCCCTTAAACGGGATTCGAACCTGAGTCAAAAGATCAGGAGCGGAATGCGCAACACTCTGACCAGCCAGGTTATCCCCATGACAGGAAGAATGACTTTTAGGAGTGTCGTTACTCCCAAAGTAGTAACAATGGCTTTTAAAGCGTAATGCAAGTGCTGGAGAATAATAATGCATATCTGCAAATTTCTAAAGATAGTCAAAAGACAGTATGAACCTCGGGGCTTCTATGCTGCCAGTGCAAGTGACCTCAGCGAAAATGAAATACAGTAGTGTAAAAACAAATTTCTATCAGGATCAATCAAAGGACACGATACACTAAATTCATTCGTGTGACTTTATTCTTGTATCATTTATACACCGGATTGCATGCTGTCACCGAATCATTCAAGGCACAGCGCTATAAAATCAAGAAAAGGTTATAGGCCTTATTATCTATCTCTTTGTATGCTCGTCTGTCTGTCTGTCTGTCTGTCTGTCTGACTGTCTTTCTGTCTGTCTGTCTGTCTATCTGTCTGTCTGTCTGTTTGACTTGTTTATTTGCTTTCTCTGTCTGTCTATTTGTCAACTAATATATATGCGTGTTTGAATTTATGTTTCTCTGTCTCTCAATTCTCTCTTCTGATCAGGAACATAGCACTTCTTTTGTTTTTCTTTGTCCAGAAAGGCCGATGCTAATTTGTTTTTGATAGGAATATACGATTCAAGCCACTGGTGGCACAGCCTACATTGCCAATGACAACACCAAAAAGGACAAATCAAATATGCAAATGACATTACATTAAATGTGACAGCTACAAATGAACTGCATCAATTTTACATATGTATCGATTTTTATGCCTGGTTCTTTGTTTTGCTAGCAGCTGCCAAACCTCATGTTATTTGGGATGTTTTCAACACAATGCTCATTGTGGAAAAGAGAGAAACAGAGAGAGAAGAGAGAGAGAGAGAGAGAGAGAGAGAGAGAGGAGAGAGAGAGAGATACAGAGACAGAGACAGAGACAGAGACAGAGACAGAGACAGAGAGAGACAGACAGACAGACAGACAGACAGAGAGACAAAGAGAGACAGAGAGAGAGACAGAGAGAGACAGAGAGAGACAGAGAGAGACAGACAGAGACAGACAGAGACAGAGACAGAGAGACAGAGACAGAGGCAGAGAGAGACAGAGAGAGAAACAGAGAGAGAGAGAGAGAGATACAGACAGACAGACAGACAGACAGACAGACAGACAGACAGACAGACAGACAGACAGACAGATTGTAGAATGCAACGTGATTAAGTTTTACAAATCTTATTTAAAGGCAAACATGAAACAAAAAACAGACAAAAACCAGCTCCCAAACCCAGACCAAACAGTTCAACATTGATTGATCTTGAATTGTTAAGACAGAAAACAAAAGGAACACGCAGATTAAATAAAGACTGGCCAAGGCAAACAGATGGACAGACATTCTCTTCATCATAGCGACACTTCACTTTCTATAGATCCGCGTTTCCACTGTCCTCCATCTCTTTGGATTCTGTCTTTCCTCTTCTTGTTCATCCTCATTCCTCACTCCTTCTCTTTTTCATGTCATTTTTCAGTCACATGACATTCTACTCTCTAGTACAATTGCCTTTTTTGGATTCTGTATTTCTTTTTCGTGTTCATCCTCAATTCTCACTCCTCCTCTTTTTCATGTCATTTTTCAGTCACATGACATTCTACTCTCTAGACAATTGCCCTTTATATCTTTGGATTCTGTACTTTCCTCGTCTTATTCATCCTCAATTCTCACTCTTTTTTTCATGTCATGTTTTAGTCACATGACATTCTACTCTCTGTTGCTCTACCTCTATTACACAATTGCCCTTTATCTCTTTTACATTCTGTCTTTCTTTTTCTTGTTCATCCTCAATCTTCACTCCTTTTTTTCAAGTCATTTTTCAGTCACATTGACATTCTACTCGCTGTAGACTGTAGTACAATTGCCCATGACCTCTTTTGGATTCTGTCATTCTTTTTTTTTTGTTCATCCTCACTCCTCCTTTTTATGACATTTTTCAGTCACATGACATTCTGTTCGCTATAGATTATAGTACAATTATCCTTTGTCTCTTTTGGATTCTGTCTTTCTTTCTCTTGTGCATCCTCAATCCTCACTCCTGTTTTTCATGTCATTTTTCAGTCACGACATTCTACTCTCTATAGATTGTAGTACAATTGCCCCATATCTCTTTTGGATTCTGTCTTTCCTTTTCTTGTTCATCTTAAATTCTCACTCCTGTTTTTCATGTCATTTTTCAGTCACATGACATTCTACTCTCTATAGATTGTAGTACAATTGCCCCATATCTCTTTTGGATTCTGTCTTTTCTTTTCTTGTTCATCCTCACTCACTCCTCTTTTCAATGTCATTGATTTCAATCCCACCTGCACCCCCCAGCTACAGACAAGCAAACTGCATCCCAAAGGCTTATGCTGACTAACAAAGTGGGGAACGGGATAGCCTAGTAGTCAGAACAATGCGCTCGCAATTTGACGACCCGGGTTCGATTCCTGTTCGAGGAGATTTTTCTACTGGGGTTAACGTAAGTGCAGCCGCCGCTGTGGCCTAGTGGTTAGGGCGTTGGACTCGTAATCTAAAGGTTGCGGGTTCGATCCCAGCTATTCCGCTATGGCGTTGTGCCCTTGGAAAAGGCACTTTACGGCTATTTTCTCACCCCACCCAGGTGTAAAAGGGGTACCAACCTTGTGTTGGGGGTTAACCCTGCGATAGACTGGCGTCCTATCCAGGGGGGAGTCTATGACTCTCAGTCGCTTAACGCCACAGAAACCGGGTTAAGCACCGGCCTGATGAGCCTTATGGCTCGGGACAGACTTTAACTTTTTTTTAACTAACGTAAGTGCTGACTTCACTCTCCCCCAAAAGTTCTTCGGGTGAGATTATAAACCGAGGCCCCGTGTGTGAACGCACGCAGACCATCTTGCGTACGCGTTAAATCCTGTTCCGCTTTTCGTAAGAGTAGGCCATCGTGTGTGCTGGTGGGAATAGATGACATTTACAAAACTGTATACACCTCGGAACTGGATGTTAAAAAGCACGAGAGTGCTTATCCCATTATCCTCGATATAAAAGAATAAAACAAACATGATAAAATAAAATAAAAGGTGACAGGGAATCCTCCTGGTCTCAATCAATCAGCACCATGGGAAAAGGTGACATTTACAAAATAGACACGGGGACTGGATGTAAAAAAAAAAGCACAAGAGTGCTTATTCCATTATCCTCGATATAAAGGAATAATTGATCAATCAATCAATCAATCAATCAATCAATCAATCAATCAATCAATCAATCAAACCATGTCCACTGAGGTACAGGCAGGACAAAGAACATCTGCAGAGTCGCTGAGAAAAAAGCAACAACATTTGGCAAGGGAATGATTTGGGTGTAGCTGTTCGTATGGATTTGTTTGTCTGTGCGTTTGCTTTGTTGTTGTGGTTGTTTGTTTGTTTCGAATAGATTGGCATCTGTCCATGTTTCCTCTCCTAGCCGTGTGTGTGTGTGTGTGTGTGTGTGTGTGTGTGTGTGTGTGTGTGTGTGTGTGTGTGTGTGTGTGTGTGTGTGTGTGTGTGTGTGTGTGTGTGTGTGTGTGTGTGTGTGTGCGTGCGTGTGTTTGTGTGTGTTTGTGTGTGTATGTGTGTGTATGTGTGAGTGTTTCTTTACATCTGTCTATCTGTTTGCCCGTCCGTCTCTCTCTGTGTCTCTCTCTGTGTCTGTCTGTCTGTCTGTCTGTCTGTCTGTCTGTCTGTCTGTCTGTCTCTGTCTCTGTCTCTGTCTCTGTCTCTGTCTCTCTCTCTCTCTCTTCTCTCTCTCTCTCTCTCTCTCTCTCTCTCTCTCTCTCTCTCTCTCTCTCTCTCTCTCTCTCTCTCTCTCTCTCTCTCTTTTTCTAGCGTAACTGGCATCATAGATCTCCAGGCCTATTTTAGAATGACTTTATCAAAATGTCAACTTTTGTCCTTATTTTTTGGTTATGGTTAATCATGTAAAATGGCTTGGAAGGAATCTACATATTTTGTTAGCAGTTATTGTTTCCTTTCTTTGGATCTCCTAACTCTTATGAACCCCCCCCCCCCCCCCCCAGAAACCAACTAGCCATCCAACCAGCCAAGCAACAAAGCAGCCCATCAATCATCCAACCAATCAACAAAACAGCTAGTCAACTAGCCAACTAATCAGCCAACAAATCAACCAAGAAACTAGTAACTGAGTAAGTATACAACATACTAGCCAAAACCAAAAACAAGCAAACTTGACGGCCATGTTCACAACAGCAGTAAAATCGAAAACAAAAAAAACAAAAATTCCCAGAAAAAAACCAACACAATAACTGTCTTGACACTGAGCCATTCCGGACTAAGAGAAAAAGAAATACTGATATGTTGCTTTAATCAGTAAGGTCGAAATCCACAATCAAAAGTTTGTATCACAGATTTATTTTATTTTATTTATTTTATTTTAAACCACTTTATGTCACAGCAGATTTCTCTGCGTGAAATTCGGGCTGCTCTCCCCGGGAAGAGCGCGTCGCCACAAGCGCAGCGTCTACCCATTATTTTTATTTTTTCCCCTCAGGGATGGTGTGTAAACACGACACCTGTGTCCTTGCTGTTTTTTCTTAATAATTTTGTCATCCCCTCCCACCGGCACACGATGGCCTGCTCTTCCGAAATGCGTAACGGGGTTTTAACGTG
>CM060321.1:2005921-2010921 GCA_030674155.1 Stramonita haemastoma | reverse complement strand
ATCCATCTAACTAAACAACAACAATAATAATGATCCAAATACCAAGAGCAAGAAACCATACCAGGTAGCAAACAACAGAAAAGAAATAAGAAAGCAATATTATCAAAATGGTAATATTTTTTTTAAAGGCACGCATTCAGAAACGAAAATAAAAAGTAAGAATCAAATGATGATTTTGATTTGAAAGAAAAAGCGCAATAAAGAGCAAACATGAGAATATAATGAGGTAAACGACTCAAAAACATCAATCCACCACCATCTATAACAAAATAAGTCATTCAAATCATAACATTTTGATAAAAGTGGAGAAGAGAGAGAGCGAGAGCGAGAGCGAGAGAGAGAGAGAGAGAGAGAGAGAGAGAGAGAGAGAGAGAGAGAGAGAGAGAGAGAGAGAGAGAGAGAGATCTTTATTTTCCAAGGGTTACAGATAAGCATTCTCATAAATTATTTTTCCTCCGGCCCTTGCCCTGATCAGGGACCATCAGCAAATCAAGAAAGAACGCCCTCACAAAAAGCACAACTACAAAACAACAATCTGACAATCAGTAAGATAAAGGAACAAGCGGTAAGTAAACGAACAGGTCACTGCAGGTACACGTTCTCTTCGTCTGTTAAAAAAAATAAATAAATAAAAGAAACGCACACATTTCCTGAGAAAAAAAAGTCAACAGCCTGAAGACAGCTGCGGACTTAACGCTCATTTAAATAGCCTGCTGTGTCTCGGAGAGATTTACATGCAGGGTGTGCGGGATATGTACTTACAAAGCCTCTTTCACTCCCTTTTCATTTGTATCGGGATGAGGGTAGCAATAGTCTATTATGCCGAACAGAGAACATATATAATGAACTATTTTTTTTCAAAAGCATGTTAGGAAAAAATATTAAAAATACAGTTTACCTTTCGTTTATCTTATTTTGCCTATATATCCATTGGTCCATGTTGCGCTAATGCGCGACGCCTAGAATTCCCTCCCCTGACCATGAAAAGCACTGTTGCCTTCTTTAAAACAACTAAAATTCATAAAGGATTGTCGCCCCATGATTTGAATTGCCTCCCTTACCAAGAACGCTGTTGTCTTCTTTGTTCTTACTAAAATTCATAAAGGACCGCCGTTTCAGGGGAGTTAATTAAAGAAACCCACAAAATAGCTTACTCGACGAAGAATTCTTTCATGTCTAGTTTTAAATATATGGCATCGTTTACATCCCTAAAATATAATTCTTACGGCACATATCCAAAGATCATTATTTTGTTCGATTTCAGAAAATATTTTGTTTCAAATTCAAAGAAATCATGCAGATACATCGGACATTCTACAGTATGAATTTTTTCCTGGAGAAGGAATGAATGTAAAGCAAATAATGAGTGAATAACTTTATTTTTAAGGCTTACAGAGTAAGTATGTACATAATTTTTTCATCCGCCCTTGCCCTGATTAGGGAATATATCTTTTAAAAATTGTACAAAGTTAATAGCAACCCCCTACCCCACAAACCACAATCACTACCAACAACAGTTCGACCATTGATTAAAAAAAAGAAAGAAATATATGTATTCAAGAAACGCATAATCCCCAACTGGGTACACTAATAATGATTTTTTAAAAGAGATAAATATATATTCAACAAACACTTAATCTCCAACTGACTCATACCTTAATATCAAGACAAATGCACTGATAATCAGAGAGAGAGAGAGAGAGAGAGAGAGGAGAGAGAGAGAGAGAGAGAGAGAACAGTATCGATAACGATAATTTATGTATGTGTGTGTATTCATCTTCCTCCAGTATTCTCTATCGTTATTATACTGCGAAAAAAGTAGAACCATATATCAAAATACAAACGATAACAAATGAATTGGTGCACATCGACAACAGCAACAACAACAATAACAACTACACCAACACCAACAAAAATTCGTGGTTAACCAAGCAGCTCTTATGAGTTTGGCCACGAAAGTGATGAAAGGTTGTCTGCCTAAGACACCGAAGAAGTAATAATCTGGTAGTCCAACGTGGAATAACATCTTTCAGCAAGTGATATTGCGTGTCTTTCACCCCCCCCCCCCCCTATCGCCCCTCTCTGTGTCCAAACACGGTAAAGATATCTCACAAATTAGAGTCCTTGTTCATAACTGGATCAGAATTGCACTCCCTTCCCCCACTTTCGTGCCCAGATATGCAAATTGACTCATGAGTTTGCCCTCATTTACATAATTCAATTTCGGAAGTCTTTTTTTTTTTTTTTTTTTTTTTTTTTTTTTTTTTTTTTTTTTTACTTCCTCCTGATGTTCAAAACTTTGTGCAAGTGTTGGAAAAAAAACACACAACACCAGCAAGTTGCTAAAAAATGGCATGTAGGTGAAAGAGTATATGTTTTCTAGATTATTTGACAAAGTTTATTATGTAATTAGCAAAGTATTGAAATGAATAGAGCACTGGAGATGGATTTTTCTACAGAAGTGTGTGAGAATTTACTTTTGGAAGAATCATGAATACTGAAAGTGGCAATAGCATTATGAAAGCCAGAATGTTTGTTTTTTTCCGTTCATTGACTAGTGCTTCAAGGTCCTCCAAAGAAGAATGTGTGGCCAACGGAGATAACCCTACAAACCAAGCTGTACGGCCCATGAGAGGAGCTAGAAAGGACATGCCATTATTTTCCCAGCTATACATCTGACGGTGTAAAGCGAATGAGGAAAGAACAAGAAAGGAAAGAAGTCAAAGGGCATTTTCCATCTTTCAGCTACTTGCATGTAGGAGAGCGAAGAAGTCGATCTACCAACTCCCACGAGCTTGTTCATTAAGGCACTAAAGGCTTTGTCAAAGTTCCCACGAAATCAATAGCTTTGCAACAAAAGAATAATGACACCTACCAGCAAGCAATATTGCATGTTATTCATCCCATCATCTCCCTTCTGTATCCAAAACCACATTTCAGCTATTTTACAAATCAGAGTCCATTTTCATAACTAGGTCAGAAATGTACTTTTTCTCCCAAGGTTTGAATGCAGAAGTGCTAATTTGTACTCGTGAGTTTGTTCTTCATTTGCATGATTCGATTTTGGAAACTATTTTCTTGTCCTTCTGATATTTCTAACTTTCAGTGGATGTAAGAAGCGATACTGACCTGTTTATAAAACCGCCGTGTGAATGACAGAGTTCACTGCTTTACCGTTACTTCATACAGTGTATAGATCAGTTTGTGAACCTGGGAATATGGTGAGACTTTGAGATGGGCATGTGGAAGAGGTCTCAGAGGAGCGTCCTTTTTTAGATCTGAGATTATGAGAGGACGCTGTGAAGTTTGTAATATGTTAGAAACTGGGTTTTGGGAAAGGAAAGAGAGTAGGGTTTTCAACTTTAATTGTTTCTGTCTACTCCATTGCTACTTTAAAATGGATTTTTTCTTGGTGTGATAATGCTGGAAACAAATTTTAGGTATAACTATACATAAACATACATACATGCGTACGTACATACATACATATAGACATACAGACATACAGACATACAGACAGACATACAGACATACAGACATACGTACATACGTCCAGACGTCCAGACAGACAGACAGACAGACAGACAGACAGACAGACAGACAGACAGCAGCATGCATGCATGCATGCATGCATGCTACATGCATGCATGCATACATACATGCATACATACATGCATGCATACATACATACATACATACTACATACATACATACATACATACATACATACATACATACATACATACACATACATACATACATACATACATACATACACATACATACATACATACACATACATACATACACACACATACATACACACATACATACATACACACATACATACATACACACATACATACATACACACATACGTACATACACACATACGTACATACACACATACGTACATACACACATACGTACATACACACATACGTGCATACACACATACGTGCATACACACATACGTGCATACACACATACGTGCATACACACATACGTGCATACATACATACGTACATACATACATACGTACATACATACATGCGTACATGCATACATGCGTACATGCATACATGCGTGCATGCATACATGCGTGCATGCATGCATGCGTGCATGCATGCATGCGTGCATGCATGCATGCGTGCATGCATGCATGCGTGCATACATGCATACGTACATACATACATACTTACATACATACATACATACATACATACATACATACATACATACATACATACATACATACATACATACATACATACATACATACATACATACATACATACATACATACATACATAATACATACATACATACATACATACATACATACATACATACATACATACATAATACATACATACATACATACATACATACATACATACATACATACATACATACATACATACATACATACATACATACATACATACATACATACATACATACATATGTACGTACGTGGCCCCTGGAGAAGCTGTGGTCTCTGACGCCTCGCTCCCCCTCCGATCACATAGATTTTGGACATCATTACCATTTATCATTACCGTTACATTGCATGATTGAGTTTTAGATCGCCTTAAAAAACAACTTTTTTCATGTTTGCAATTTCCAGTGGGTTACAGAATCCATCAAAACAATTGGCTCAAACTACTATTTGGATGAAAAAAAACTAAAAAAAAAATTGCTTCTCAAACTTTTAAGCCTATTTTGCAAAATCCTGAAAGGAACACAGCATAGACGAATGTGATCTGTGTAATATATTTGCGAGAAATTTAATGTCACTTGCTGATACAAGGGAACTATGCTAATATTGAATTGCGTGGGGTAGGGGGGGGGGAGGTGGGGGGGTGATTTTATGGAATTAAATCGATATTTCTTACTGTTACCAATGTGTTGTTATTTCATTGTTAAGAATACATCTTTTGTTTTACCTATGGAGGAAATAGTATGTTGGATAGAAGTACAGTTTAGATCAAATATGA
>CM060321.1:1993421-2000921 GCA_030674155.1 Stramonita haemastoma | reverse complement strand
GTGTATGCAGCTGTGTACATATTGTCATCTGTTGGTGTATGTGTGTGCGTGTGTGTGTGTGTGTTTTTTTTAGTCATTTATGTATTTATTTGTTGATTGATTGATTGATTTGTTCTTTTATATTGAGGATAATGGAATAAGCACCCATGTGCTTTTTTCATCCAGTCCCGTGTGTATGCATTTTTGTAAATTAATATTGTCATCTGTTCCCAACGGCACACAATGGCCTATTTTTACGAAAAGCTGAACATGATTTAACATGACCGCAAGATGATCTGCGTGCGTTCGCACACGGGGCTTCGGTTTATAGTTTCATCCGGAGGACTTTTGGGAAGAGTGGAGTCGGCACTGATGTTAACTCTAGGGGAAAAATCCCCTCGAACGGGAATCGAACCTGGGTCGTCAAATTGCAAGCGCATTGTTCTGACCATTAGGCTACCCCGTCCCCGTGTGTGTGTGTGTGTGTGTGTGTGTGTGTGTGTGTGTGTGTGGTGTGTGTGTGTGTGTGTGTGTGTGTGTGTGTGTGTGTGTGTGTGTGTGTTTGTGTTTGTGTGTGTGTGTTCAAGTCAATTTTTTTTTTAATTTTGAGGATAATGAATAAACACTCATGTCCTTTCTTACATGCATTTATTAGTGTGTTGTGTGTGTGTGCGCGCGAGCGTGTTTGTGTGTGTGTGTGTTTGTGTTTGAGAGTGTGTGTGTGCGCAAGTGTGTAGGATGTGTATGTGTATGTAAGTGTGTGTGTGTAGGATATGTGTGTGTGTTTGTGCACGCGCAAGTGTGTAGAGTGTGTGTGTGTGTGTCTGTGTGTGTGTGTGTGCATTGTGTGTGTGTGTCTGTCTGTCTGTCTGCTTGAGCTGCTGTATGTATCTGGGTGGTTGTGTTGCGTGTTTGTTTGTCAGTGTGTGCTGACAGGGATGCCTGGGGTTTATTGCTCATGTTCTGTTTTGCCGATTGCCACTTGCTGTGTCAGCTATTGTTAGGTTAGCACCTAATGAAATCACGAGGGTGTGTGTGTGTGTGTGTGTGTGTGTGTGTGTGTGTGTGTGTGTGTGTGTGTGTGTGTGTGTGTGTGTGTGTGTGAGTGTGTGTGAAAGAGAGAGATAGAGAGAGACTCTCTGTCTGTGTATGTGTGTGTATGTTTGTGTATGTGTGTTTGTGTGTGTGTTTGTGTGTGTGTGAGAGAGAGAGAGAGAGGAGGGAGAGAGAGAGAGAGAAAGAGAGAGGAGAGAGAGAGAGAGAAAGAGAGAGGAGAGAGAGAGAGAGAGGAGGAGAGAGAGAGAGAGAGAGAGAGAGAGAGAGAGAGAGAGAGAGAGAGAGAGAGAGAGAGAGAGAGAGAGAGGAGAGAGAGAGAAGAGAGAGAGAGAGAGAGAGAGAGAGAGAGAGAACACTGAACACTGAACACTGAAATGGTTTAATGGTACTTTGGCCTTGGACCACAATACACCTGGTGAGGGGGCAGGGGTGTGAGTGTAATGCAAAATGTAAGCATAGATAAATATCATATATACTATGGCAGTGAAAAAAGCATGGATGAGTTTCACACATACTGTAACAATGATGGATCAAAGCATGGATACATTTCCCTCATACTTTAGCAATGAAATGTGAAACTGTTGATAAAGTTCGCACATACTATAGCAATAAAAGGAAGGCATGGATAAATTCCATGCCTACTATGGCATTGAAAAATGAAATCGTGGATGAGTTTCACACATTCTATAGCAATAAAAATGAATGCATTGATACAAGTCACCTATACTGTTGCAATAACAATTGAAAGCATGAATAAGTTTCACACCTACTTTTGCAATGAGAAATGAAATTATCATGCCAATGTGGTTATGTGGATAAGTTTGACACCTACTATAGCAATGGAAATGGATGCAATGATGAAACAAAGCATGGATACATTTCCTACATACTATATCAGTGAAATGTGAAACCGTTGAAAAATGAAATCGTGGATAAGTTTCACATATACTATAGCAATGAAAATGAAAACAACGATGAATGAAAGCATGCATACATTTCCCACATACTATAGCAATGAATTATGTAACCATTGGTAAAGTTCACACATACTATAGTAATAAAAAGGAAGGCATGGAAAAATTTCATGCCTACTACAGTATTGAAAAATGAAATCGTGGATAAGTTTCACACATACAATAGCAATGAAAATGAATGCATTAACAGACTCCACACATACTATAGCAATAAAAATGAATGCATTGATACGTCACACATACTGTAGCAATAAAAACTGAAAGCATGAAAAAATTCCACACCTACTTTGGCAATGAAAAATGAAAGCATGGAAAATTTCCCACGTACTACAGCACTGAAAAATCGAAAAAATGGAAAAAGTTCACGTATACTATCGCAGTGAAACATGAAAACATGGACACATTTTACACCTACTATAGCAATAAAATATTACAACATGAAAAAATTTCCACTCATACTACGGGCTGGAAGATGGAGAGAGAGAGAGAGAGAGAGAGAGAGAGAGAGAAGAGAGAGAGAGAGAGAGAGAGAGAGAGAGAGAGAGAGAGAGAGAGAGAGAGAGAGAGAGAGAGAGAGAGAGAGAGAGAGAGAGAGAGAGAGAGAGAGAGAGAGAGAGAGAGAGAGAGAGAGAAGAACTTGTTTAACATACATTTGCTGTTGGGCAATATATACCATACAAAAAAGGAGAACAGCTATACTTTTCATCCAGTAGACCCATTTTGTTTCTATACATACCCCAAGGCTAGTCATCAAACGTTCTGCAGAATAAATTTTGATAATTCGTTTATCCTCCAGCCCCTAGTGCCAATATAATCAAACATATAAGAAGACATCAATGAATAACAATTATAGTAATAATTTTGGTTACACATAAATAACACATCAAAAATGAAACAGCCCATCCATGAATGTCAATACTAGTAGCTATAAATGGAGTTCTTCCAATGAATGATCAAAGTACTCCGCAGACTTTGCTTAAACATCACTTCATTTACAATTGTCACCATTTCAAAAGGACCCTTTGTTAACTTTATGACACCAAAAATAAATAGCAATCATATCATTCTTACAAAATAGAAATATGTACAGTGTTTCTACTCTGACTAAATTGCAACATCATCATCCAAAATACGAAAAAGGGAAATTTTTATATTGTACCTAATATTTATTAGCCATTACTATTTACTTTCTTCTGGAGACAACAACATGCCGGAAAAAGACAAAAAGTTACTGAACGAATTCTATTAACAATTTCACTTAGCTCTGGAGATAAAGTCGTGTGGTGGCAATTGCATACAACAATTAGTTAACCGGCTCCTACCTTCTAGTTAAGTCCAGTGGAGCATTGTCTTCTCCTCATGGCATAAAAAATGAACTTCGACAACTGTACAGAACAACGTGATTCACTAGCATCAAAAATAACAAATATAGGCCTATGAAAAAAATCATTAATAAATTTTACTCTAAGATCTGTATACATTGGACATATATATATTAAGTGATATTCATCTTCAGCTACATTCTGACAGAAAGGACACATTTTGTCTTGAATATTATGGCTGTATCTATGACGATTACTATTCAATGGCAAGACATTTAATCTGGCTTGTGACAAAGCAACTCTAAAGCAGTACACATCAATACTACAAATATAAGATTCTTTTTCAAACACAGTTTTAAATGATCTGTAAATAGAGTATCTTTCATGTTCACCAATAACGCTTTGCCATTCCTGAATAAACATATCTATCATCCTTTGCTTGAAAATTTTTAGAAATTGATGTACTTCCCCAACACCCTGCTGTAACCATACAATATTATAACCACACTCGCATAATAACACTCTTATGTTAGAAGCCCAGCATTTTTTCTCATTGCTATCAAGTCTTAACTGCATATCGTATGCCTGACAAGGTAATCTGTGATGGTCCATCTGAAGTATTTTAAACCAATAACGCAAAGCAGCAATGCTTGAATTAATATACAAAGGATATCTTCCAAGTTCTCCATAAACCATTTTGTTTGGAGTTTTGATAGGAAGTCCTAGAAAACGCTTGCATGCCATTAAATGAATCTTTTCTATATATTCTAATCGACTTAATCCCCAAACTTCAGAAGAATACAGTAATATAGGCTGTATTTTTATATCAAATACTTTAAAGAATATCTGCTGGGTAATATCCTTATTTTTCCAAAATGCCTTTATTAAACTAATTAAAGCCTTCTTACCTTTCATAATTTGATTTTCAACACCAACTTTGATGCTAAGCTTTGTTGAAAAATTAAATCCTAGATAACAATACTTATTTACTACTTCTAATTGAACATTTTCGAAAAACCATTCTTCATCTCTTCCCAGAAAACCACCTTTTCTAAAAACCATAACTTTAGTTTTATCTTTGTTTACTTTTAATTTCATTTTTGAACAGCATGTTTTCAGCACATTCAACTGGTTTTGAAGACCAACAGGTGTAGATGATAACAAGACGACACCATCTGCAAACAGAAGCACAAAACAATTCCATGATACCTGGTATTAGCTGAATGCCATGCCTACCTTTCTCAGACATATCATTTGCTAGCTGGTTGATAAACATTTGAAACAGAGTAGGACTCAAAACGCATCCTTGTCGTACCCCTAATGGACACTCAAAAAGCTCAGAATATTCGAAATTTGATCTGACGTATGATACTAAAGTGTTATACATTGCTTGAATTGAACAGAAAAATCTCCCTATGACACCCTGATTTCTAATACAATGTAATAATTTATCATGTCTTACTGAGTCGAATGCTTTCTTAAAATCGACGAAAGCAACATACAGCTTCTTACCTCTCTGGGACAAGCACTTCTGCACAACAGAGTATAGACAAAAAATATGGTCAGTAGTGGAATAATGTTTGCGGAATCCTGCTTGATTTTCGGATATTAAGTTGTTTTCTTCCAACCATGAGTAAAGCCGTTTATTTAATATTGTACTATAACATTTTGAAATCGTACTTAGTAAAGAAACCCCTCTATAATTATCTACATTCTCTGTGTCACCTTTTTTATAGATTGGTATGACAATAGCTTTTCCCCATTCCTTTGGATATATGCCTTTTTTAAATATTTCATTAAAGAGTTTGTGTAAAAAGGGGATAGAGATTTTTGTTACCTGTCTTAAGCATTTCTGCAAGCACCCCATCCTTTCCACATGCCTTGCAATCCTTCAGTTTACTTACTGCATGTATGACTTCTTCTAAAGATATCTCAGCATTCAATGCGTGTTGGTCTTCTTCTGAGAGGTCAAGGTGATCTTGACATTCCTCGTTGCAATCATTACAATCTGTAGAGAACACATTTTTAAAATGAACATACCATTCAGTGAGAAATATATTGTTTTTGTGCTTTGTTCTTTCGTTTCCACACCCCATTTCAGCTAGCTGCTTCCAGAATTTTGAGGAATCTTTGATATTTGCAGCAAGCATTTCAACTTTTTTCTTTCTATAGCTTCTCTTTTTTATCTTAAGTAAACACTTATAAGTTTTTCTAGCATTAATGTACTCTATTCTATTTTCCTCAGCCCTAGACTTTCTGAAACCTCTCAAAGATTGTCTACATTTCTGTTTGGCTTGCTGACATTCATCATCAAACCATTCAGATATATGTTTTTGTGAATTAGGATAATTTTTTCTTACCATGCAACTACTGGCTGATAATAAACAATCTACAAACATATCAAGTGCACTGTCTATGTCATCTTCTAAAATATTAGTCGCTAGCTGAATCTTATCATGTACCTTAGCACTATTTAGATTATCTACATAAACCTGTTCTTTTTCTTTATCCCATACCACTTTGTTAATACATAAGTTATCCCTCTTATTTTGATTATTTTCAGTGCTTAATGCTGTAGAATATGTCAATACAACTGGTAAGTGATCAGATTCCGATGAATCTTCAACATCTAAGGACATACCATGAGACATCATATACATACCATATGACATGACAAAATAATCCACGGTGCTGCATCCCGTTTTACCTAGGTAGGTGTAGAGAGAGAGAGAGAGAGAGAGAGAGAGAGAGAGAGAGAGGAGAGAGAGAGAGAGAGAGAGAGAGAGAGAGAGAGAGAGAGAGAGAGAGAGAGAGAGAGAGAGAGAGAGAGAGAGAGAGAGAGAGAGGAGAGAGAGAGAGAGAGAGAGAGAAAAGGAGAGAGACTCTGTGTGTGTATGTGTGTGTAAGACAGACAGACAAACAGACAGGTAGATAGATAGTGGCATTACACAAAGAAGCAGACAGAGACAGACAGACAGAGAGACAGAGAAGTTTGTGCTCTGTTCACGGCACAACACACACACACACACACACACACACACACACACACACACACACACACACACACACACACACACACACACACACATAACACACACATGCACGCACTATCTATATCTACATCACACACACACACACACACACACAGATATCCCATATCTCGACGATACTGCGTTGCAACTGCATGAAACAACTTCACCCAATGACTGACTCTTTCGGAAGACGGGAATGAGAAGAAAGCTGAAATACTAATAACATTCAGTGTTGCATTTGAAAATAACGGTAACTGTGAACATTCATTTAGGAGATGAGACTCCAAGTTGATGACAGAATAATGAGATTCGTTAATAGATTTGAGCACCGAGTCAGGAGACTGTGCCGTCTCAAAGGCATCTTGGTCAAGGACAGCTTGAAATAGTTTAGGACCCTTGAGAGATGACATGGCTTTCAGTTCATTTTCTCAGCATAATTGAGTCATTTTCATTTTCACAGGTCTGGTTGGGTAAGACGTTGGCGATTGTAGACGGTTAGAAATCTTTTCTGTAAAAAAAGGCCATGGTGTGGGCATTCGGGGGTCTATGAATTTGAACCTGTTAAAGGAATTACTGTCGATTTGTTGTGTTGTCTGATTGTTCGTTTATTATTCTTTTCTAAATGTTAATTTGCTGCAATTAATATGTGTATATCTTTACTTTGAAATGTTCTCTACAAAGCAGGCAACGCTATAAAATTGCGTACGAATACTTTTTTTTCAAAATAAAAGTAGTCACAGTTCTATATAAATACTTATTTTCTGTCGAACGCTGAGATATCAGCCATTGCTGTTCGTCATATGAACGAAAACAGGTTGCATTTTTGTTAGGAGCCTCACAAGTCAGGTCCAGCTCATCCGACTTCGACATAGGGTATACTTTGTTATCTTTCAATTCTTTCAAATGGACCAAGAAGGCAGAAAAATAGACAAGAAGGTGGTGGACACGAAGAAAACGAGCAAGGGAAAAAAACAAATAGAAGGATACAGAAGATGGTATTGCTAGCTCAGAATGTGCAGAAGATTGGGGTGTTATACATACTGACAGGCCTCTGGCATCCCCATAGGCGGGAGGTAAAGATACAGAGATACATAACCTGTCATTCCATGGGGATATAAATTTTCACATGGTTTGCTT
>CM060321.1:1970473-1972973 GCA_030674155.1 Stramonita haemastoma | reverse complement strand
TGCGCCGAGATGAGAAAAACCGCCATAGTAGCAGTGATGACAGCAATAAAAGCCCAGACTTCTTTGTCGTCGTGGACCACCCAGACAGCAACTATTGTTATCTGTCACATAAGCAAAACTCGTTGCACTGCCGTTAATCGCCTGACATATCACACCCAGAGTATCCAACTTCGGCGTGGGAGAGAATTGTTATCTTTTAAGTCTTTCTGGTAAACAAAACAAAACAAAAAGGTCAGAGAATAGATAAAGAAGTGCAGAAACTAGACAAGAAGAATGTGACAGGAAGAAGGCGAAGAAAGCAAGAATTAAAAAAAAAAAAAAAAACATAGCGAGAGAGGGATAGAAAAGAGGAAGTTTCCAGCACATTCCTAAAAGGTGTATGTGCTGCTGTTTATTCTGTCAGACTCCCAGCATCCTCATTTATCACAGAAATAATTGTGTCTATCACATAAGCAAAATATTTGTATAGGAGCTTATTTTTTTGCGCATAGCCAGTTTATGACAGCGATCTATCTAGTCAAAATAACAACATCAATACAAAAAAGTTTGTATCATTCAAGAATGCACGGTACTTAGCAAACTTTCTACTTTCTATGATAGCAAGTTTTATAGCGTGCTTTTCTTTTCTTTATAGGACAATAGAAAATGTGCTTTGTTTTGTTTTTATTTTGAGTCATAGAATAAAGGCGTATATGGTATATTGTTCTACGAGAACTAACCCACACTGGAGTGTGCGGTATTAAATTGTATACAGTTTACTTTATTGTATCTTATTGTAGTCTGCTGGATTGCATTGGTTTTCTTTCTCTGTCTGTTTGTCTGTCTGTCTGTCTGCCTGTCTGTCTGTCTGTCTCTCTGTCTTTATCTGTTTCTGTCTGTCTGTCTGTCTCTCTCTAACTCTCTCTCTCACACTCTTTCTCTCTTCCTCTGTCTCTGTCTCTCTCTCGTTCTCTTTCTCTCTCTCTCTCACTCTTTCTCTTTCTCTGTTGTGCTGTCCGTTTCCTTCCATATTTGTCTAAAAGACTGTTCACCATTTTTTTGCTTGTGTTTAAGTTACTATGCTGATTAATACACTGATAATCTGAGAGCGATCCAGACCCAGGTAATTTAAATCTTATAAATGCTGTTTTTGCCAATGCCGTTACTTTGTGGCGATAGAGAGGTGGTCTAAGTTTAGGCTTTATCTTCCGTGGGGATACAAGAGGTCTTGTCAGTATGAACAGCATCCCCCCCCCCTCTGGAAATTCTGTGCCAGGATTTCCCTTTCTCTACCCCTCTCTTTGTTTCTGCCATGTTCTTTTTTTTCTCTCTAATCGCATCCTGCTAGTCTACTTTCTGGCTTTTTGGACTATTCTTCTGCCTTTATAAAACAAACAAAAAATGTAACAATTCTCTCTCTCAAACCGTACTGAGATGTACTGAGCTTGACTTGTCAGGTACTAAATGCCAGCACAACGCATTTTGGCTTATATTAAAACAGACAAGAATAGTTGCTGCCTGAGAATTCGATGAAGATGAAGAAGAAATATAAAATAATGTCAAATAAATGAGGTTACTTGTAAAAAAAAAGTGTGACAGTTCCAACCCGCCGCTTTGGATCTAAGAACAATCTGAGAAGGTTTCCTGTCGAGTCCTAAGTATTGAAAATTGAAAGATGGCGTTTCATTCCACTGGAGGTCAAAGATAAAAAAAATCAAACAGGGATAACAGACTGACACGCGCGTAAACTCTCTCTCTCTCTCTCTCTCTCTCTCTCTCTCTCTCTCTCTCCTCTCTCTCTCTCTCTCTCTCTCTCTCTCTCTCTCTCTCTCTCTCTCTCTCTCTCTCTCTTTCTCTCTCACACACACACACACACAAAAGTCCTTCGGATGAGACTATAAACCGATGCCCCGTGTGCGAACGCACGCAGAACATCTTGCGTACACGTTAAATCCTGTTCCGCTTTTCGAAAGAGTCGGCCATCGTGTGCCTGTGTGAACAGATGACATTTACAAAAACTGCATACACACGGGGACTGGATATAAAAAAGCATATGAATGCTTATTCCGTTATCCTCGATATAAAAGAATAAATAAATGAATAATAAATAGATATGTAAAGACACACACACACAGACACATACGCACACACACACACACACACACACACACACACACACACACACACACACACACACACACACACACACACACACACACACACACACACACTAACCCTCACGTACCCAATCACACCCACACTCATTCCTATCAACCTACTCTCTCCTTCTCCCTCCCTCCCCCTTCTGCCCCCATCCCTACCCTCCACCACTCCCCCACCCCACTCTCCACCACTCCCCCACCCCCAAACCAGTGAATGAACGTCAGAGAGAAACGATTACGGAATAAAACAAGAGTAATTTCTAAAACTTTTCTATCTTTCCGAACAGGAGCGAAAGGAGGAGGATTTCTCTCACACGCGAACTAGAACGCTATTGACGTAGTGTGCATACCTGTAGCTT
>CM060321.1:1955473-1960473 GCA_030674155.1 Stramonita haemastoma | reverse complement strand
GTTTCATAAAGAGTGAGAGAAGAGAGGCAATGGACGAAGAAGAACAAGAAAAACAAGAAGAACAAGAGGAAGGAGACCACACACACACACACACACACACACACACACACACACACACACACACACACACACACACACACACGCACGCACGCACGCACGCACGCACGGACGCACACACACATACACACGCACACACACGCACACGCGCACGCGCGTGCGCGCGCACGCACGCACGCACGCACGAACACACGCACGCACACACACACACGCACACACGGGGACAGGATAGCTTAGTGGTCAGAATATTGTGCTCGCAATTTGACCACCCGGGTTCGATCCCCGTTTTGAGGGGATATTTCCCCTGGAGTTGACATTAGTGCTGACTCCACTCTCCCCACAAGTCCATCGGATGAGACTGTAAAACGAGGTCCCTTGTGCGAACACACGCAGAACATCTTGCTCACGCGTTAAATCCCGTTCAATACACATGGGGACTGCATGTAAAAAAGCACACGATTGCTTCCACTGTCCTCGATGTAAAAAAATAAAGAAACACACACACACAGAGTTATTACCTCTTAAAAACATCATTTTCACACACTATTTGAAATAGTATTATGCAACTGAAGTAGTTAAAAATCTTACAATTTGGCCTAAACTGACCTTCGGGAAGCCGCAATAACATACCATAAAAACACCTCCACCACAATAAAAAATAAATCGATAACAACTTTACCCTAGAGTTTACTTTCACACAGAAGCCTGTTCATTCAGCATTTCTGTGTGTTTCTAAGCAAGGTGTGACTGCCAATACGCACACACGATTTTACCTACGTCATGCTCACTGGAGATAAGTTTGAGGGTGGAATATATGAATGAAAATATGGCATCTCTCCTGACAATTTTTAGAGTGGGAGTGCCTTTGCATACTAGGTGGGTGTTCTGTTCCGCATGTGTTTCGTAAACACGCACACAGACACACACAAACGCACACATACGAACACACACACACATACGCACACACATACACACACATACACACACATGCAAACACACACATATACACACACACATACAAACACACACACACACACACACACACTTTTTACCGATAAATATATCATGTTCACATATTACTTGGAAACAGTTCGCTTTCAACCAAAGTACTTAAAAATTTTACCATTTGGCCAAAGTGACCTTCGGGAAGTCACAATAACATACCATAAAAACACCTCCACTGCAATAAAAGAAAAATGATTACAACTTGTCCCTAGAGTTTACTTTCACACAGAAGCCTGTTCATTCAGATTTCTGTGTGTTTCTAAGCAAGGTGTGACAGCCAATACGCACACACGATTTTACCTACGTCATGCTCACTGGAGATTAGTTTGAGGGTGGAATATATGAATGAAAATATGGCATTTCTCCTGACAATTCTTAGAGTGGGAGTGCCTTTGCATAGTAGGTGTGTGTTTTATTCCCCATGTATTTCGTAAAGAAGAAAAAAAAGGAAAGAGAGATGATGAGAATGATGTGAAGGGCAAGAAGAAGAAGAAGAAGAAGAAGAAGAAGAAGAAGAAGAAGAAGAAGAAGAAGAAGAAGAAGAAGAAGAAAGAAGAAGAAGAAGAAGAAGAAGAAGGAGAAGAAGGAGAAGAAGAAGAAGAAGAAGAAGAAGAAGAAGGAGGAGGAGGAGGAGGAGGAGGAGGAGGGAGGAGGAGGAGGAGGAAAACATTCTCACCAGCAGCAGCAGCAGCAGCAGCAGCAGCAGCAGCAGCAGAAAAAGACGAAGAAGAAGAAGAAGAAGAAGAAGAAGAAGAAGAAGAAGAAGAAGAAGAAGAAGAAGAAGAAGAAGAAGAAGAAGAAGAGGAGGAGGAGGGGAGGAGGAGGAGGAGGAGGAGGAGAGGAGGAGGAGGAGGAGGAATACATTCTCACCATCATTATCATCATCATCATCATCATCAACAGCAGCAGCAGCAACAGCACACAGGCACAGAAACACGCATATACAGAATCACAGACTCACAAACACTTACATATACAGACACAGATACAGAGACAGAGACTCACACACGCACACACATACACACAAAGATGTATGCACACAACAAACACACACATACTGACACACAAACATATACACAGACACGCGCACACACACACACACACACACACACACACACACACACACACACACACACACACACACACACACACACACACACACACACACACACGTTCACAAAAAAATGAATAACCAAGTTCACGTATTCGTGTAAAAAAAGGCTAGTATAAGTGAACTTAAAACTTTGCCCACTTACGCTTGCGTATGCATATGATTATGTATGTATGTACGTACGTACGTACGTAAGTACGTACGTATGGATGGATGGATGGATGGATGGATGGATGGATGGATGGATGGATGGATGGATGGATGGATGGATGGATGGATGGATGGATGGATGATACAATAATATTCTGGGAGATTTACGTCTTTGTTGCAATCGTGACATAAGTATTAATACAGACCAACTTCCATGTGTAATAGAGTCTCAAATTTGAAGATGCTTTGTATCAGTTATGAAGAAGAAAAAAATGAGACGAAGGCAAGTTTTCAGCATATACTTTTGGTAATTGGTGTGAAGCAATGAATGCATTATATCTAAGGATAAGGAAATCTCTGATACTCGGAATGGCTACAAAAGGATGTTACTTACTCACTTATCATCCACTTCTGGTTATCAATGATAGTTAATAGTGGTTACAGAGAGTGTATATTTTCCTTTCTTGTTGCTTGTATGTCGTCTTTTCCACAAAAAGGTCAACCGATGAAATTCTTTGATTAATTGTGTGTGTATGTATATGTGTAGGTAAGGGCAAGGGTCGGGTGTAATGTTTGTTAGCTACATAGTTTGAAGTACCAATATCTCTTATAGATTCAAAAGCTTTTAGATTAAAAGTCGCTTGCCTCATAGAACTGTTTCATTTCTTTTAGGAGTAGTGAAATGAAATCAAAAGTTGTCTATTTCTGGTTAATAATTTGGTTATTTGTGCGGTTGCTTTTTCGTTTTTGATATCATCTTTGTTTGTCTATACGTTTGATTGGCCTTGTGATTTTACCTTGTCTTGTGTTCGCTTTCTATTTGATTGTTTGTTTGCCTGTTTGCTAATTTATACCTGCATTAAAGTTTAATTTGCATCCTGGTTTAAGAGTGTTTAATAAGTGAGATAAATATAGTCTACAATTCTCTTTGCAAAACGTTTCTTTATTTAGGCGGCTCGGAACAAATTAAATTTCCAGCTATTCATTTTATCCTGTAAAGGAACGAAAATAACTTTGAAAGAATTGTAGTCGTCTTGTTCTAAGGCTGAGAGAGAGAGAAAGAGAAGAGAGAGAGAGAGAGAGAGAGAGAGAGAGAGAGAGAGAGAGAGAGAGAGAGAGAGAGAGAGAGAGAGAGAGAGAGAGAGAGAGAGAAGAGAGAGAGAGACAGAAGACAGACAGACAGACAGACAGACAGACAGACAGACAGACAGACAGACAGACAGACAGGCAGATAGACAGACAGACAGAGACACAGACAGACAGACAGACAGAGACAGAGACAGAGATAGTTGCAACTTAATTGTTAATGTCATTGTCAAAACAGGTCTCTTTATAAGTAACATTTAACTGCTTTTTGTTCTAAAAGGCTCAGCAGAAACCAATTTCTGTTTTAAAATAGAAGTAAAACTAACAATCCAGATAGAAAAGAAATCAAGCTTCCCCTCTCAACAATAAAAAAAATTAATAAACGAACAATCAATCATTCTGTGGACAAGAGAAGAAGATTTGTTTTCCTATGGCCACCAATCAGAAATTTCCCTGGTGTCTTTTCATCAAGTTAGAGAAAAATAGTGTGCAAAAGAAACAAACGCAACGCATCTTTTTATACCACATTAGAACAATGAGCATCCTCATCAACAATCCCAGAGAGAGAGAGAGAGAGGGGGGGAGAGAGAGAGAGACAGAGAGAGAGAGGAGGGAGGGAGAGAGGAGAGAGGGAGAGAGGGAGAGAGAGAGAGAGAGAGGAGAGAGAGAGAGAGAGAGGAGAGAGAGAGAGAGAGAGAGGAGAGAGAGAGAGAGAGAGAGAGAGAGAGGAGAGGAGAGAAGAGAGAGAGAGAGAGAGAGAGAGGAGAGAGAGAGAGAGAGAGAGGAGGAGAGGAGAGAGAGAGAGAGAGAGAGAGAGGAGAGGAGAGAGAGAGGAGAGAGAGAGAGAGAGAGAGAGAGAGAGAGAGAGAGAGAGGAGAGAGAGAGAGAGAGAGGAGAGAGAGGGAGAGAGAGAGAGAGAGAAGAGAGAACAATTGCGCGACTGACCAACCGACTGACCGACAGATCGTCAGACAGGTAGACAGACTGACAAACGGACAGAACGATAGACACATACACTACGATATTGTTTTTAGTTTTTTACTTTAATGTTACAGCCTGAAATAGTCTGCTGACCAGAGAGCATAAAAGATTCATCTGCTTTCTATTTTAAAATCGCTGAGTGAAACATGTTTCCTAAGTAAATAAACGTTTAACAGAGAGCAAACACAGATATAAACAACAAACAAAACAAACAAAAAAGCACATGCAAAAGAAATGAACAAACAATCATTGTCAATCTAAAACAAGCAAAGAAGATTTTTCTGCTTACCAGTCCCAAATTTTCCCAATGTCTTTTCATCAAATTGGAGAGGAAAACATGCAATACAAATAACAGAACAGCTCTTCTGCTTTGGGGGAACGGATGAAAAAATTTACAAAATAAATACGAATCTGCATTCACACGGGTACTGGATTTAAAGAGTACATAAGTGCTTATTCCATTATCCTCGCAATAAAAGAATAAATAAATACAATAATAAATATATTTTGCATTATAAGGAAATAAACTTCCTAATTGATGCTCACACACACACACACGCGCGTGCGCGCTCGCACACACACACACACACACACACACACACACACACAC
>CM060321.1:1932973-1950473 GCA_030674155.1 Stramonita haemastoma | reverse complement strand
TAGCACAACCATATTCTATAATTTGCTTGCAATGTTAGTAAGGACCAAGTTGTTAAAATGGAAAGAGCGTGAGGTAAAAGTGGATACATGGAATGAGGGAATGCAGCAGATTTTTGTGGGAAGACAGCTATAGAATAATGATGCCCTGTCCATGAAATGACAAGTCAGCCTTACAGCATGTCTGGGGAAGGAGGGAGAAGGGGGTCGGTGATGATTTTTGTTTTACCATTTCTTGGTATTTGTTGAAAAAGTCACTAGCCTTCTAACTTTGTTTCATTATGATTTGTTTTGTTGATTTGTCATTGGCCTTCTAATTTTGTGTCATTATGATTTGCTTGTTGATTTGTTTTCCTTGGATTGAGTCCAAAGGTTTGCCAATGGTGAGATTTTGCTTATGCAGCCACCTTGTCCACCATGGATGTAGCCACTTTTCTGACTTTGGGATTTATGGTGGGAATACTCACGTTTCCGAAACCCACCAAACGTTGAAACGAACTAGGGGATCTTTAGCATGCATATTCTATATTTTGCATGTTATGGCAGATGTGCATGTGAATTTGACCTTGAAGATTTAAAAAATACCTACCCTCAATATTATTCACCAACCGGCACCAAGCTTCAAACCCACGACTTTATAGACCCATGGGTTTGAAGTCAAAACGACCTCAACCGCTTGGTTATAGCATCAATAATTGACAATGTAGTAGAAATGTAAGCCTGACATTTAGAGAAAAGAAGGACAATATTTTCAGCTGATAATCTGGAATGGAAGTGTGGTTAGCAGCTGGTCTATTCATAACTAGTTTGCAAGCAAACTGACAGAATAGACAAAAGATGTTTCTATCCTCAGTACACCATGTGCGTGTCGAGAATACTGCCCTTTCTTCAGTGTAGTGGCAAATACTTGTTAAAACTGGCCAGCTGGTGTGTAAAAGGAGAGCCTATGAGTGGTCACATTTCCTTTTGTTGTTCATGCAGGTAGGTACATCTTTACTATTACATGAGGAGAATGCAGACACTTAACAGGAGATGAGAGAGAGAGAGAGAAACAGAGACACAGAGAGAGAAGAGAGAGGGGGGAGGGAGAGCAGTCTCAATTTATGTGGATAAAACTATATGCCACCATACAATACGAAATTGTTCAAAACTGCTGCTTAGAGAAAAGAAACTAAACTTCTAAAAGCCCTTGACACGTTTACCCTGATAGAAAATCAAAAAAAAGAATAAGGTTTAAAATGTTTCAGGTTCAGTGGAAGGCTGACTCAGAGTTGCACACTTTCTTTAAGCTGGCAAAGTGACAGAATGATTCAAAGATGTTCCCATATTGAGGGCCGTGATCTGTGTGACAGGGACATGCAATTACTGGGGCTGTAAAGCCCTGTGAACTGGCGGCTGTTCTCCCAGAAGAGAGAGTGTGAGTGATCCATGTTCCTTTTTTTGTGGCTGTTGCCTGCTTTGTTAGTTTTGCTTGGTGAGACTTGCATTAATAAATGGTGAAATGGGGAGAGAGGAGAGAGAGAGAGAAAGAGAGAGAGAGAGAGAGAGAGAGAGAGAGAGAGAGAGAGAGAGAGGAGAGGAGAGAGAGAGAGAGAGAGAGAGAGAGAGGAGAGGAGAGAGAGAGAGAGAAGAGAGAGAGAGGAGAAGAGAAAGAGAGAAGACGAGAGACAGAAGACAGACAGACAGACAGACAGACAGAGACAAAGACAGAACAGACAGACAGACAGAGACAAAGACAGAGACAAAGACAGAGACAAGACAGACAGACAGACAGACAGACAGACAGACAAGACAAAGAGACAGAACAGACAGACAGATAGACAGACAGCAATAATACAGACAGAGGCAAATAGAGAACTATGAACAACAGAGCACTAGGAAAAAAGACCATCAAATATAAATGAACTATCCTAGTAGTGCCTAAAGCTGTTTTATATAAAAAGGAGTAGTGAAGAATGAGTTTGCCTTTGACATACCTCAGATAAGATTCCACATGAACAAAAAAATTCCCCAAGTTATTCTATTAAAGGCCTCGTTTATACTTTTGCTAAAACCTTATCACAACTGCCGGCCATGGAATAATATTTAGTGCCTCGGATTATGAACTGGAAGGTCGCAGGTTCAAATCTAGATATGATTAAAAACAAAAAAGTCTGTCCCGAGCCTAAGGCTCATCAGGCCGGTGCTTAATCCGGTTTTTGTGGCGTTAAGCGACTGAGAGTCCTAGACTCCCCCCCCCCCTGGATAGGACGCCAGTCTATCGCAGGGTTAACCCCCAACACAAGGTTGGTACCCCTTTTACACCTGAGTGGGGTGAGAAAATAGCGGTAAAGTGCCTTTTCCAAGGGCACAACGCCATAGTCGAAAGTTGGGATCGAACCCGCAACCTTTAGATTACGAGATCAACGCCCTAACCACTAGACCAGCGGCAGCTGATATGATTCATAAGGAAGTTATTTGGACTCAGCTGGCTCCTACCCAGAGTGAGTGGGCTATGGACTCACTGGGAAGACTGGAACCACACTCTCAAGCTTCATACACTTTTCAGATGCGAGTTAAATAATATTGCTTTAATTTTCTGACCAAAACTGTAGGTGCTTGTATCTCTCAGGCCTGGTTGAGGGAGGGATTTATTATGACAGGAAGCATACATTAATCACGTAGTCTCAAACCAGATGCATTTCCGTAGCAGCATTGTTACATCATCTTCATTGTTATTGATCACATGCCCTTAAAGAAAATTTGCATTTGATTCTGCAGCTCACAGGTGATAAGGCAGCCAAAACTAATCCTTATTCAAAGGGAATGATGCTGGAATACACCAAAGAATCTCTTCACGTAAGGACACATATCAAGCCAATGTAAGTCTTGACGTGGCTTATTTTTAACCCTTAAATCGACGATAGATTTAAGGATTGCAATGTTGTTTTTTTTTCTAAACCACATATCCTGGGTACAGGTAATCCAAAATGACTCAAACCAACAGGCTCAGCTACCATCCTTTCAAGACAACGACATTTTAGCTGGTCAAAGACTGTGCCTCCCAAGATAAATAGTAGGTAGGTGTTCCCTTAACCTATGAGGGATTGAGGTGTCAGAGACCTCAGCTTCTCCAGAGGCCAGCATTTTGAGGACAGCGCCTATCTCTTCCCCCTTGCTACTTTACCTGTCTCGTCCCTTAAGAGGGCAGGTACCCATTTACTGCTGTGTAAACTGGAGGACTGCTTTGAAGCTAAGAACGGGACGGGGTCGGGATAGCCTAGTGGTCAGAACATTGCGCTCGCAATTTGCCGACTCGAGTTCGATTCCCATTGAAGGGGATTTTTCCCCTAGAGTTAACATCAGTGCTGACTCCACTCTCCCCAAAAGACCCTCGGATGTGACTGTAAACCGAGGCCCCGTGTGCGAACGCACGCAGAACATCTTGCGCACACGTTAAATTCGTTCCGATTTTCGCAAGAGTAAGCCATCGTGTGTCGGTGGGAACAGATGACAAGTACAAAATTGCATACACCCGAGGACTGGGTGTAAAAAAGCACAAGAGTGCTTATTCCATTATCCTCGAAATAAAAGAATAAATCAAATCAAATCAAATCCTAAAGAGGGCAGGTACCCATTTACTGCTGTATAAACTGGAGGACTGTAGTGAAGCTAAGACGCACGAACGGGTAACCATCTAAGAGATAGCAAAGCTCAATGCTGCTTAAAATTAGCTTTGGAGGAGCAAGTGCTCTGACCATTAAGCTACCCCGCCCCCTTACAGAAAATATAAATGCTCATTAATTTAATAAGACAAGATGAATGAGAAAGGGGTGAGAAGGAGACGCAGAGTAGGAGGAGGAGAAGGAAGAAGAAGAAATAGGAGGAGGAGAAAGAAGGAGGAGGATGAAAAAATGTTTCCGTTTACTTGAAAAAAATCGAAAAGACATTGGAAAAAGAAAACAGATTAACATATCTTTGATAATATAGTAAGCAAATCAAACAAATAAATGGATAAATAAATAGTTTGACAAATAAAATATTGATAAATAAATAGATAAACAGATATGCAAATAATGAATTTGTAATGTAAAACTAAAAAGCGATCTTAGAATCTACATTTTAAATGAAGTGATGAAGGGTTCGACAAGGGAGGCAACTGAAACGAAAGAACGGTAATTACTCTGATTTTTATCTCGGGTTTCAAGAATTTGTTGCAATTATCTGCAATTTCGATTAAAAGCGGAAGAACATGAAGAAAATCATACAAAAAGAAAGAGAAATACGCCAACAACAAAACTAAATCCATCCACTAGTAATCAACCAACCATCCAACCAGTCAACCAACCAGCCAGCCTGCCTACCAGTCAGTAAACCGGCAAAGCTTTAAGATCAGTCACATTTTGTTCATGTTATGTATATATATATATATATATATATATATATATATATTATATATATATATATATCTTGCCGCGAGAGAAAGACAATGCTGTTGTAGTGTCATGTTCTATAAATGACATTCATTCTACAACAATTTTGGATGAACCATCGGGTGACAAAAAAAATCATGTATTTATCCAATTACACCCTAAACTGGACAAGCAGACAAATTAACCAGACTGCCAGCCAGCCACACAGACAACCAGTAAGTAAACTAGCAGGCAAGTATTTATAGCACTCGACCCTCCAACTACTGATCGACTGGTTTAAACAGCTTTATTTGTTCAGAAACAACAAGCAACAATATATGAAATGAGTACAACAAGCAAAGCTTACGTGGGTACTCAAACATCCATGTATATGCAGGAATAGGCTGCAGCTGAACAACATTGTATCAAATAATGAACGATAAGACAAGATAAGATGACTAAGTATTTAAAGACTGCGAAAACACCAGAAAAAAAACACACAAAAAACAACACAACAACAAGCGGGTAGATGCATCATAGCAAGGCACGAAAACACCATCGCAGTACCGGCTGCGACACGCCTACACCAGAAAACAACAACACAACATGCAATCATAATATTTAACACGCGAGACTGCAGCTCTCTCATAAAAATACTAAGTGCACTCGCGTGCACGCACGCATGCACTCACGCACGCACACGCACAAGGCCACACGTGCGCGTGAGCCACAAATGTGCAACACATAGTATCAAAGCCGTATTCGCAAACTATATACTGTATACGATCCGTATACTGATCGACTAATCTATTAATCGAACAGTTGAACAGAATATTACTTTCTAGGCATACTTCATCCACATTTTTACACATCTGCCTCAATGAGAACTGGCTGGGGTGAGAGGGAGAGGGAGCTATTTCCTGCACCCACTCCTGATCCAATCTAGAAGTGACACCTGAGTACAAAGGCGTGCTGAAATAATGGATTGACCTTGTCAGACTGCATCAGAGCTTTTTTCAGTATCGCCCCCACACCCGTCATCTCTGACACCCTTGTAATCCCCCTTCATGGCATGATTAAAGTCATTTGGACTTGACTTGACTTGACAGCCTTGGAAGTTTGGGCCCATGAATAAAAATGAGAAGGAAAAATCCTGCAGACAAAGACGTGTTAGACCTTGGAACTCCAAGCAAAAAAAAACAAAGAAACTGCATATATTTGATACATCAAAGAATTCTAGCCAGACATGCCTGGTATCAAAAGAAATAATAAACTATATCGCCGAAGTCACAATGTGGCTACTTAAATGGTAGGTGGTGGGGGGGGGGGGGGGGGGGGGGGGGGGGGGGGGGGGGGCTGTGGAATACGCAAAAATCTCACCATCAGTAAATCTCAAAGCTCTAGATCAGGAACGAAAAATCAAAGAAAAAATAGATGTTGGTAACAAACAGTATACTTATTTTCAGTCACACCATTTCACTGGTTTCTGGTCGATTTAAGATGAGTTTTTATCATGTTGGTAGTGTTTTGGTTTACTGATGTTTTGTTTTTTCATGAAGAAAACCTTAGAAAAGGAGAAACAGGATTATAATGTTTACGACTCAGAAAAGACTGCAATTTTCCTCCTTAAGAAAGTCTTCAATCAAAGCTGTGAATATGGTTTGAATTGTGTGACATATACTTTATAATTACATTTTATGTTTTCGAAAGTACGCTTGGAATAATATCAATATCAAAGAATATTCTTGATATAAAAGAATAAATCAACAAATAAATTAATTAAATTAATTAATTCACCAGAAATGTTCAGAGAAAGCTTTAGTAGAAGTCAGCTCAATAATCATGATAGCTCATCTGATACTTTAAACCGAAGTCATGTGTGCGAACACACATAGAACATCTTTCGCACACGTTAAAGTTCATTCCGCTTTTATCGGAAGATTAGGCCATTGTGTGCAGGTGTGTATGAATAACAAAACCACACACACACACACACACAAACAGACTGAAACTAGATGTGAAAAAGCACACAAGTGCTTATTCCATTATCCTTGAAAGAAAAGAATAAATAAACTGGAAAAAAATACTTCTATCCTGTCAGAAAGTAAGACACTGTCACCCAACAAAGTTCAACAAAAACAAGCCAACATGAGGGCAGAGGAGGATGGATTATAGACAGGTCTACACCAAGTCCAATCTCCATGACGCATTGGGCAGTGCGGTGTGGGAGGAAGGGAGGGAAAGAGGATAATAGTTTCAGGGGAAAATGAAGGGGGGGGGGGGGGTGGGAGGGTGAGAGGAGGGCGTCGGGCAAGTAATTGTGCCATGTTCAAGAAAATTGAGTTTAATCAACTGTGCATCTGAAAGAGCCCCGAATAAAAAAAAAATGGACACGCATTGTTAAAGTTCCGTCTACGCCCCTTAACTTTCGCGTGCAAACCAGTCATTTTGCGTCCATGAAAACCAGATCAAAGAATGGGCAGAATTCAAAAAAAAAAAAAAAAAAAAAGGAAAAAGCCGGAAGAAAGTTTTGAAGTAGTAGTAGCTCTGCAAGGCAATCAGGGGGAGTGCACTCTACTCCCTCACTGCAAGTTGGCAGAGTGGTTGTCCCTGATCTGGTGGTAGTGAAGCAATGATAGGTTTGACGGGGAAGTTAAAATGGCTTCACCTCTAGAGCATGCTAAGTGGCAGGGTAATTTCTGGGCAGATGCATTATGATTGATCAAAGTTCATTTTGCTGGGAGTTTTTATGCGCCAGTACTCGGATTTCTGCTTGGATTGTATTGGTTAATGGAAACGAAATTGGAATGACTTGGGCAAAAGATAAGTGCAGAACTTTGCGCAACCTAGAAATAGCTACACATTTGCCAAGGTTCATGAATTCTTTTCTTGATAAGAATTCAAGTATGCCTGTGGGATTGTGTACAGAAAATTACAAAAGGAAACGAAACTGTCCTAAAAGAATTTTGGCTTTATTCATATGTGAGCGTTAAATGCGTTTGAATGTAAATCATACAGTATGTGCAAGACTTGTAAAAAGTGCATGTATCTAGATTAGAGCTGCTTTATCAGCTCTGTGGACAAAGCATTTGATTTCCATCCTGTGTGAATACAGTTGTAGGTTTCAATCTATGTAGCAGCATCTTGTGAATTACGCATTAACTATTTTACAATACCCTAGGTCATCTCAAAAAGCAAAAAATGCTAGTGTTTAAATTGTTTTCTTACGTATACCTAAAGATAAGATTACCATCATCTCCCATCTATGTAAACTTCTTCCCAAGTCGCAGTACAAGCTCTATCTTCTAGAAATAAGTAAAATGTTGTGTTCAGGGGAAAAGGCAAAGACAAAGTAGCTGTAAAAATGTTCACTTTGTGTCTATGACACTTGACCTCTGCGTGCAAAGCAACAACACAACAATTCTGGCATCCAAAATCCTGAAGTTCGCTTCCCCACCCCTCCCCCCACCCTCCTCCCAAGAAAAAAAGCAATTTGAAAGTTGCAGCTTTGGGAGAGAACGTGAGGAACTAAATTTATCATCCCTTTCCTCGACAACCTCAGATATACATTGCTTCCCGAAAGGAGATTCCATGGTACGAAAAGATGAATCTCTTTACACGAAATATACTATTCACCGGAGAGAAGTTCTTCAAACTGATCACTTCGGATTGACAATCCCCACTATGCCTATGTTGACAGGTCTTTGACTTATGTTGGTTCTATGTGTTCTTTAGGTAAATGAACACGAATTGAAAAAAAGACAAAATGAAAGTTTTGTTGTTGTTGTTGTTGCCGCATGTTTCCTTTGTTAACACCCTGGAAGGCTGTCAGGTTTTTTTGTCCGCCATGAAGGTAACGCATTCCAATTGCGAGGATTAAAAAAATTAGTAATGGTAGCCACCATGACATGAATGATCCTATCTCTTTTTTTTTCAGATTTTAGAAACACTTTTACAAATTGGGTGGGGAAGATAATCAGACTAAAGAAAGGGGTTAACAAGTTAGAAAAAAAGGCCTGTTCAATATAGGTACAAACAGTAAACGTCTTTGAATGATTAAAAAGGTGGACGGGATAGCCTAGTGGTCAGAATAATTATTGCACTCGCAATCTGACGACCCGGGTTCGATTCCCGTTCGAGGGGATATTTCCTCTGGAGTTAACATCAGTGCAGACTTAACTTCCCCCAAAAGTCCTTCGGATGAGACTATAAACCGAAGTCCCGCGTGCAAACGCACGCAGAACATCTTGCGCACACGTTAAATCCTGTTCCGCTTTTCGTAAGAGTAGGCCATCGTGTGCCGGTGGGAACAGATGACATGATTTACAAAAACTGCATACACTCGGGGACTGGATGTAAAAAAGCACATGAGTGCTTACTCCATTATCTGCGATACAAAGAAAAAAGAATAAATAAATAAAAAAGAAGCAAAAACGATAATAAAAATAAGGTAAAAGAAGCGCCATTAAAAAAAACAACTCAACAAACAATCGCATATGCGACATAATTAAAAACATAAATTTGGATCGACTACAAGAGTGCATTTATTACTTTTATTTATTTCATTCGATTTTTATTGCTGTTTTTGTCACTACAGAAATAAATAAACATGAAAACATTAGTGGAATCACTTAGAGTATACAATGGCAACACAATATCTTTAGACAGATGCAACACCTCTTTTTACTAAAGTTTGGTGGGGTAAGTATAAGGTTAGATGAAATATGCAAATGGTCAAGGCCTAATCAACTATGGCTGGAAGAAAGACTAAGCACCCAGTGGTCACCACTTGTTTCTCACACGCGACTGCATAGAGTATGTCTTCAGAACACGGGTGCCAGAAACTATTATACAACTTCTACAAAGTGTCATTCAGTATCACAAGGAAATTACTGCCGCTTGGTCGCTTGAAAAATTATCTCAGTAGAAGTAAAAAAAAAAAAAAGAAAAAAAAAAAAGAAGAAAAAAAAAAAAGATTAAAAACCAAAAGGTCAGAAAAAAGCATGAAGTTGCATGTCATAAGGAAGTTAGGAGACTGCACTCTTCTTTCTCTCAGGAAGCTTCCAAAATGGCTGGCCCAGAGCTTCCGGTTTGGAGAAATTGGTTGGTCTAATGCGGAAAATGAAATTTGGTCAGCCATAAACGCTTGTTCACTGGGCTTCAAGCTTTCCAGGCAAAAGGGTTTCTGATTGATCGCTGCTCGTTTTGGCGCCATAACCTGCATGTTGATATCAACTTTAATATGTGGGATCTTGTGTTTTTTATTTTTTATTTTTATTTTATACCACTTTATGTCACAGCAGATTTCTCTGCGTGAAATTCGGGCTGCTCTCCCCGGGGAGAGCGCGTCGCCACAAGTGCAGCGCCTACCCATTATTATTTTTTCCCCTCAGGGATGGTGTCTAAACATGACGCCTGTGTGCATGCTGTTTTTAAAAAAATAATTTTGTCATCCGCTCCTACCGGCAAACGATGGCCTGCTCTTCCGAAAGGCAGAACAGGATTTTAACGTGTGCGCAAGATGTTCTGTGTGCGCTCGCACACGGGACCTCGGTTTCGAGTCTTATCCGAATGACTTTGACATTCACTTCGAGTTTTTCGTCAAAATGGGAAGAAAGGGCGAGCTGGGTACGAACCCAGAAACTCGTGGTTTACGTATTGGCAGGCGAACGTCTTAACCATCCTGCTACCGTCCTTCCTTGTGTTTGAGGGTTGTTGAAAGGGAGGGGGGAGAGTAGGAAAGCGGTAGAATACAGAATGTTGTTGCTGTTGCTGCTAATGCTGCTGTTGCTGCTGCTGCTGCTGCTGTTGCTGCTGTTGCTTCTGTTGTTGATAGAGTACTCTGTTGTTGTTTTTATCACGCATCGGAATCACTATCAAAGTGAAAGTCAATGTCAAACTTTTTATTTTCACATGGTATATTGAATAAGCAGTGCAATTGAATTGCTTTTTTTTTATACATCAAGCCATCTATCAAAAGAAAAACAAATCATATATAAGACTTAAACCCTAAACAAAATAAGTTCTACAAATGAAATAAACAAAACGAAATTTGTTAATAATACACCCACCAAAGAAGAAAAATGACACGAAACCACAAAGAACAATTCCAGTCTAAAAAAAAGCAAAAAAAAACTACATTATCAAAAAAAGAAAAAAAAACAAAGATCAAAGCAAAGCAAATAAAATGAAAACAAAAAATACCATCCCCCCAAAACCCAACAAAAACAAACAAGCAAACACACAAAAAACAAGACCAAAATAAAAAAACAAATGCACACACGTACACACACACACACACACACACACACACACACACACACACACACCACACACACACACACACACACACACACACACATACACACACAACAACAACATCAATAACAACATTATTAACAAAAAGAAAAACACACAAAAGGGCAAAAACTAAAAACAAATAAACACCAAAAACAAACTAACAACTGTAAGATAATAAGTAACTCTGGTTGGGAATATTTCTCTTCATGTCTTGCTTTTCCCCCAAAAGTGTATTAAAGTCATAATAAGCAGCCACACTCAAGCTGCAGAAGACATGTCCCCTCCAATGGCAAGTGAAATTTGCTACAGTAAGAGTATCATATCACGACCCACGACAAACAGAACGTGTCAAAGCATATCAATATTTCAACATTTTGACATGCTACTGCTGCTGCTGCTGCTGCTGCTGCTGCTGCTGCTGCTACTGCTGCTGCTTCTGCTGTTGCTGCTGCTGCTGCTGCTGCTGCTGCTGTTGCTGCTGCTGCTACTGCTGTTGCTGCTACTACTGCTGCTACTACTGCTGCTTCTGCTGTTGATAGAGTAGTCTGTCTTTTATTTCAGCGCTGATGCTGAAATCAACAAGAGACAAGGCTTTAGGCTGGGAACAGATCATAATACTTTACAGATGGGGAGACTGGAGACCTAACGAGGTGAAAACCCTCAGGTGTCCTTTAAGAGTCAGGGCGGGGATAGCAGCAGACAGCAGGACTGGAATGAACTGGAGATCTGAGCATGCTTCTCAAATTACCCTCTGAGAGCTGCGGGTGTCTTCCTCTATGTGGTTGATGACATATCACGAGAAAAGTACAACCTTCTTACATTCTCTGAAAATACGAGGACTCTCTTCAGTATCTTTATTGACATTATTTTTTTTCTATATTGTTTGTCAAACAAGAAAGAGACTTTTAGATATGGTGACCTTATTGACAGTGTGTTGTTGATTTACAGTGCTCGTTATGATTGAATTTCTTCATTAATGCTGTGTTGGTATGCATACAGCCTGCACCAATACACAACGTTTCCTCTCTCTTTGCAAGTTTTCTATTTTTAAAAAATCAAACAAAAAGTCTGCAAGGCATTAAACTGACTCCCTTGATAACTCTTTATTTCATGAGTAAAACAAAATTTAGTGCTTATTCTTTTACATGGTTAATCCTAAATGTCGTTGAAAATTGTACAAAGCTCCAACACTATTTTTTAAAAAATCAATGAGAGATGCTAACAAGCGCCAACGCCTGAACAGCCATTGTAAGAAACGCTTTACGATTCACACAGTTGGGTTGAAGTGCTGGATCCAGAAAGTATTGAACTTTACCGAAGTTGACGCAAACGATCCTGATTTCGATCCACATTCAGACATGATGGCATTGTATTTAGCTCGTTTGTGTTTTTGTTTCCTTTTCCTGTCTTTGCTTGGTTCGTTCAGGATGTTTTTTAAGTGTGTGTGTGTGTGTGTGTGTGTGTGTGTGTGTGTGTGTGTGTGTGTGTGTGTGTGTGTGTGTGTGTGTGTGTGTGTGTGTGTGTGTGTGTGTGTGTGTGTGCGGTGTGGGGGGGGGGTATTTGTTTTTTCAATACGTTTTTGTGGTAATTAGCCTCACTATTCTAAAATAGCACAGCCAGAGACGGAATTTTTTTGTTCATGTGTTGTTTTTTTTTCATTGGATTTAGTTATATTTTTATGTAGATCTGGATATCTTTAGCACAATCATAGATATGGTAGGCGCTGTACATGTGGCGACGCGCTGTCCATGGGGAGAGCAGCCAGAATTTCACGCAGAGAAATCTGCTGTGACATAAAATGGTATAAAATAAAAAATAAAATGGTTTCTCTTGTATTTGTGACAAAGTTCCTTTCATACACATAGAATCACGCGGCAAAAAAAGTTAAGCTTAAAGGGAGTAGGGACATTAAGAGATTGTAGAGGAAAAGCAGAGTAAAAAAGCCAAACAATCTACAGCGTACGAGTTAACTCCGTAAAAGTAATTCAGCTCAAAAAAGTATAAACATGTGTGTCAGAGGATACAATACAAGCATATAAACAAGACAGTTTGGGCGGAAAATACAAGGCTTCGTTTTAATCATTAAAAGAAAAGGGTGTTGGCGATAAGAGAAGGATTATGGTGATGAGAGAAGGATCATGGTGAAGGATCATGGATATAAGAGAAGGATCATGGCGATAAGAGAAGGATCATGGTAATGAGAGAAGAATCATGGCGATAAGAGAAGGATCATAGCGATAAGAGAAGGATCATGAGAAGGATCATGGTGATGAGAGAAGGATCGTGGTGATAAAAGAAGGATCATGGCGATAAGAGAAGGATCGTGGTGATAAGAGAAGGATCGTGGTGATAAGAGAAGGATCATAATGGTAAGAGAAGGATCATTGGGATAAGAAAAGGATCATGGTGGTGATAAGAGAATGATCATGGTGATGAAAGAAGGACGATGGCAATAAGAGAAGGACCATGGCGATGAGAAAAGGATCCTAGTGTTGAGAGAAGGATCACTGTGATAATAAGAGAAGGATCATGATGATGAGAGATGGATCATGATGATGAGAGATGGATCATGGTGATAATAAGAGAAGGATCATGGTGATAAGAGAAAGGTTCTGGTGTCTGGATGACCAATATAAAAAAATCAATCATTTCCTTCTACCTGTCACATGTTTGAAAATTAGATGTAATCAACCGTGGTTTCAGAAACTTGCATCCTGAAACAACGACATCACCTCCACCAAAAGACAAAATTAATATCGCACGAGGAAAAAGCATTGCAGCTCTGTTGTCCCTGAAAACGCATTTCTATGAGAGACGTAGGAAATAAGCTATGAAATGAGAAAGCCTTTGAAGCAGTACTTGGGCGAGGAATGTCCAAATTGCACTCTTGCTTCCTTTCAGGAAACTTCTTTAATGTCAGGCCAGTTTTTGTTGAAGTGGTTGAGTTAGGATGGAGAATGAGGAATGAGGAAAGATGAGGTGGTGTGTCGTGATATGCGTGTGTTATAGCATGCCCTTTGCACAGTCAAAACGTTTAAACTGTACGCCCTCACCTCCCTTTTTTTGTAAACAGTTAAATGCTCCACTTGGTTAAAAGTTCTGGTTTGTCAAGTGTATTGGCTATACAGAAGGTAGTTAGAGTGTTTTCGTAAATCCCTTTCACTATGCTATCACATACAGCCTAGTGGTCAGAACGTTGCGCTCGCAATTTGACGACCCGGGTTCGATGGAGGTCGAGATTTTTCTCCTGGAGTTAACATCACTGCAGACTCCACTCTCCCCAAAAGTCCTTCGGATGAGACTATAAACAGAGGCCCCGTGTGCGAACGCACGCAGAACATCTTGCGCACACGTTAAATCCTGTTCCGCTTTTCGTAAGAGTAGGCCATTGTGTGCCGGTGGGAACAGATGGCATTTACGAAACTGCGCACACACGGGGACTGGATGTAAAAAGGCACATGAGTGTTTATTCCATTATCATCGATATAAAAGAATAAATAAATAAAATAAAGAATAAACATGAGTAATAGCTGCAAATCTGTCATCCTTGAAAAGGTGTTTCTGTGATACGAGAACGTTGTATTTAAAAATGTGGGAAGGCAGTGTTATAGTGTGCTGTTTAAAACTAACATTTGTCTGTAAATGTCCATGTAGCTTCCTGGCTTTGTGACATGGAATTTCTGTTATCCCTTTTCTGCTTTCACACTCTTAAGAAAGCACTGAAAGATTCTGTTGCCGCTCTCTTATCCCTCTTCCGTTAACTCCCTTTGTCTCCAGTGACCAGCTTATCTCTGAGGTTAAGAGAAGGCCGACTCAGTGGCATAGTACAGACAGGCTATTTGTATCAGTGTCCTAAGTTATCCCGTCCCCATAAGGTTTATTCGATATCAAAGATGTGGTTGGGGGGGTTCCATGCTCTGAGTGAAATGGAAAGACTCATCCATGCTGTCCTCCTCTCAGGCAATGAAATGTTTCTAGGGCTGATTACAGTTTAGCTGGTATATATATATACACACCATGGCTGGTGACGTGGTCGGATTCTTACTTGTCTACAGAGAAGAATCCCCTCGTGCAGTCTTAGGCACTGCTGAGAACGTGACTGCGGTTCTCTTTTTGTGTCTCAAAGAACTTGAAACCAGCCCGGAAGGCAGACATCCTTTGGACACCTGAAGCTAACAAGACTGGAGCCTATTTTCTGTTTATCTTCATCTTTCCACTTTCCTGCTCTAGGAGGCAGATTGTCTGGTTGATACAGGTTGGCTGATGTGAATGTTTCACGTGAACAAAGATGAGGCATGGTAAGGGGGTTTATCTAAAACATCTAGAACAGTCCTCGAACTTCTATCCCCCTTCTCCCTCTTCATTTCCCTCCCCTGCTGCCCCGTGCTCTAGTGAATCAATTAATAATTATCAAGAAATCAATTATTAATTCTGGGAGTGTGATCAGATGGCCGGCTGATTTAAGTGTCACATTTTTCAGGTAGTCAGTTAGAATCAGCAAACCCGTGTTAATGATGTAACTGAAATGTGTCATGGTATCAGTGTGTGTGTGTGTGTGTGTGTGTGTGTGTGTGTGTGTGTGTGTGTGTGTGTGTGTGTGTGCGTGTGTGTGTGTGTCTGTGTGTGTGTGCGTGCGTGCGTGTGTGTGTGTCTGTGTGTGTGTGTGTGTGTGTGTGTGTGTGTGTGTGCGTGTGTGTGTAAGTGTGTGTGTGCGTGTGCGTGATATGTGTTTGAGTGATGTGTGTGTGCGTAATCAGAGAGGGAGTGTGTGTATGTGTGGGTGTGCGTGCGTGCGTGGATGTGTATATGTGTGTACGTGTGTGTGTGTATGTGTGTGTGTGTGTGTGTGTGTGTGTGTGTGTGTGTGTGCGTGTGAGACACAGAGAGAGAGAGAGAGAGAGAGAAAAAGACAGACAGACAGACAAACAGACAGACAAATACTCACAAACAACCAGACCAACATTTACACAGAAGCGGCCGGAGATAAATTTACAGGAACGGAAACAGACACACAGATGTTAGGGGAAAAACAGAAAATCATTTTCAGAAAATTGAATAGAGAATAGAAGAGATAATTGATATAATCTGCCATCAGGAACCTCAGCCCCCCACTCGCCCCCAACCCCCCCCCCCCCCCCTGCCCCCCAAAAGAACCCCCCAAAACAACAAGGCAACATTCATGAGCTGACACAACTTAAAAGGGTGTAGAAAAAACCCAGACGATTTCAATCATATTGTTGATAGTCATTACCAGCTACAGAGGTCCTATCAAGGCTTTCATCTTGGTGTCTGTTGTTTGGAGGGAATCCCAGTCGAATATTAAAATGTTCGCCTGCACGCGCGCGTGTCTGTGTGTGTGCGTGTGGTGTTTGTGTACGTGTGTGTGCGCGCATGCGCGCGTGCGAGCGTGCGCACGTGCATGCGTGTATGCGCCTGTGTGTGTGTGTGTGTGTGTGTGTGTGTGTGTGTGTGTGTGTGTGTGTGTGTGTGCGTGTGTGGGTGTGTGCGTGTGGGTGGGTGGGTGGGTGGGTGGGTGGATGTGGATGGGTGTGGGTGTGGGTGGGTGTTAGGTGTGATGGTGTGTAATTTTGATATCTGTTAATCTTATTTGTGGACGTTGCATGCGTGTAAACGATCTAAATGCAAAACGCTTTGATGTGTTGTTTTACACGATTCAGCACTAGACCTCTATCAAATCTACAAATTATTCATTATTATCATCTTCATGATAATTATAAACCAAGCGGAAACCTGTACATCTCCCCACCCTGAAAAAGCCCAAAGTGCTAAGGAGTAGGCCAGAGACAAATTCCTTGTTGTCAGGGGTTCTTTTGCGTTCACTAAATGAGTATTGCACACGGGACCTCAGCATATAATCTCTTCTGAAAGATTAACACCAGGCCGTATCACCACTCACGGTGTAAGAGGATGAGGGAAAAGTTTCAGGCCCACGCTGGGATTGAACCCCCACACATTTGAAGCCTGGACGTTTCGTTTATCTAGGCAGTTGCATTACCTCTAGACCACCGATACACCGATAATCATAAGAAAGCAGACAAGTGCAGACAACAAAGATGCAACTGAAAGCATAAGAATGAGGAGAGAAAGAAAAGGAAGGAAGGGAGGAAGGAAGGAAGGAAGGAAGGAAGGAAGGAAGGAAGGAAGGAAGGAAGGAAGGAAGGAAGGAAGGAAGGAAGGAAGGAAAAATTCTAACACTCTAGGTTCCAGACGAGTTCCAGACCAACAGCTGAAAGTGCCTGGAGGCATTGTCAATGAACCACCTTTAATTTTTCTCATCCCACCCTCCTTCTGTTTTGGTCTGTGTGTGTGTGTGTGTGTGTGTGTGTGTGTGTGTGTGTGTGTGTGTGTGTGTGTGTGTGTGTGTGTGTGTGGTGTTGTGTGCGTGTGTGCGTGTGTGCGTGCGTTCGTGTGTGTATGTGCGTGTGTGTGTTTGTGTGTGTCTGGGGGAGTATCTGTGTGTGTGTGTGTGTGTGTGTGTGTGTGTGTGTGTGTGTGTGTGTGTGTGTGTGTCTGTGTATGTGTGTGTGCGTATTTGTCTATTTTTATTTTTCATTTATTCTTTCATATCGAGGATGATGGAATAAGCACTCCATGTGCTTTTTTTACAGTACCTTCAGCACCTTCTATCTGCCACATGTTTCAAAAATTAGATTCAAATCAACCGTATCTTCAGAACTGGTATAGCAAAGTAACCAGATCATCTCCATCAAGGACAATTTTAAACATCAAGTGCAAAGTACTGTAGTTCTGTGGCCCATCAAACAAGTGCTTCTAAGAGACAAAGGAAATAA
>CM060321.1:1922973-1927973 GCA_030674155.1 Stramonita haemastoma | reverse complement strand
GCATTGATAATTTGATACAGATTTAATTATTTCCAAATAATGTACGACGTAACAATCCCCGCATTTTAAACAGGACTGCTAAAGAATATAAAGCATTCCTGAGTAACCAGTTCAGTTGTTTTCCATATTACCATATTAAAATCTAGTATCATTGGATGTATGATAAAGAAATGAAGGATGAAAATAGTCAACGACAAAAATGAATAAACTAAACACGAAAGAAAAGCAAAACTAAACCCAAGCAAACCGTACTTCTAAGGTGAAAATACAATATATGCATTCTTTTTTTAAGAAAAGTAATAGATCCTGTAATTGATAGATATGTTTTTTCAGCAGAGAAGGACAAGTATAGTTGTAAACATAAAGACTACAGGAGAGGTGTGATGACAGAATGGTGAACAGAGACCAACAAGCAGCATCCATTAGTCGTGCCATCAGCGGATTGGTGATCTAGATGCAATGGGTTTATCTAGAAAGCAAAAAGACTGGGACGAAGTGTACGATGGTTTAATCCCCGTTTGGGCCTAAAAGTTTTCCACCATCCATAAGACCATGAGTGTTGGTTTGGGTGCTAGTCTTTTGGATGAAATGATAAACCGAAGTATCGTGTGTTGCACATAATTATTTAGCAGACAAAACCCATCGCTACAAGAGTATTCCCTGGCGAAATTCTGAAGAAAAAAGCCACTTTGATCTGGAAACAAATACAGTTGCAGACAGAAAAAGGACAAACAGTTGGGTGGCACCGCTCTTGTGGTGATGCACTCTTCCCAGGGACAGCAGCCTGAATGTCACGCAAAGAAATCTATCGTGACTTAAAGTGGTGTAAAAGTAAAGAAAAACAACTGTGTTTCATACATTGGATCTAATCAACCGTGCTTTCATTAATCCCAATGTCAAGTAATCACCCAAGTTCCAGCAAAGACCATTGGATAGCACCTGTAAAACACCACAGTTTAATCAAACTTGAAAAGCAGGTTTAATAAAATAGAAATGAAAAGTTACGAGTTGAAAAACATCGTGTGAAGTAGTACTTGGCTCTGAAGTGTGGAAACTGCACTCTGTCTCTTCTAGAAACTTCCAAAAAGGCTGGTTGGACGACCCAGTTCTGAAAAACTGGCTGAGTTATTAGCATGGAAAATGAAATTCCGTTGCCCCTAAACTCTTGTCCAATGGGGATTTAAAATTTCCACGTGGAGGAATTTTTGATTGGCCATTGTTCATACTTGCCCTCTAGGTGACACTGGAGATTATGTCTGTGTTATGAAAAGTTGAAGTCTCTGATGTGAGATGGAGGGAGGAAGTAGGGCAAACATGGAGAAGAGTGACACTTTGTCTATGTGGCAAGCAGGTATTTAAGCAACAAAACTGATAAATAAGCAAACAAACACAAATGTTTTAAACTGTCAGCAAGATCATCTTAGATCTAGCAATTTGCGAAGCTTGCTTAGCCTTGCAAAAAAAAACTGAATTCTACCCTTGAAGATTTCTATTCAATTTAAAGCTAACAAAAAGAGAAATGATCATTGTATGTATGCCTATCGTTTGTGCAAAACAGTAACAGCAGCAGCAGCAATAACAACAACGTCAGCAACAACATCATTTACAACAAAACCCCAAAGAAACATATAAAATCAAGAGCAAATGTACGAAACGAAGGAACAAAGGAAGCAAACATACAATGTATAGATCAATAGATTAAACTGATTTTGTTTTGATTACAAAACAATTTTATTTTAAATTTGTGATTATTTTATCTTCCATGGAGGAAATTATAAAATGGGTAAACACAGCAAATGATTGTGTGGTGATCAAGTTGATCAATAATCTTCTATTAGTTAAAGCATGTTTTAGACAGAACATTCAACCAACTATGCCACCAGGAGTGGCAATGTAGCATGCCCAATTTCCACAAAGGACCATTCAACATCACAAGTATTCAGTTCTGTGTGAAAAGCTGGTTCCATGAGATGCGAGAAAAGAGCTATGAACCGAAAAAAAAATCATGTAAAGTAGCACTTGACCATGAAGTTTGCAAAGCACACTCTGTCCCCTCTAGAAACTTTGGAAAAGTCTGGCTGAACCTCCAGTTCTGAAAAAAAGTGATTGAGTTGTTAGCATAAGAAATGAGATTTCTTTGTCCATAAATATTTGTCTATTGGGGTTTATATTTTCCATGTGGAGAAATTTGGGTCAGCCCTTGCTGAGGTTTGCCTTGTATCTGACACCAAAATTATGTATGTGTTATGAAAAAGACAATGTTTGGAACTAATATGGAGGGAGGATATGGGACAGACAGACAGAAAAAGCAAAAGCCTATCTATCAACCAAGCAAAAAAGAGACAAACAGATGAGCAAACAAGCACACATGTTTTAAATATTGTAAGATTATCTTCATCTTGCAGCTTGCACAGCTTGCTTAGGCCTGCAAAAGAATGAATAATTATGAACTCTAAGGGGGTGAACAACTCAATTACCCTGTAACTTCAAAGGAATCATATTATTGGCTGTATAATAATTATGTGTGCAAAACAGTTACAACAACAACAACAACAACAACAGATCCTGAAAGAAACATATACAAATCGAGACAAATTATAGATTGATATGAACAAAAGTAAGAGTGAACGGAAACAAACATAATAAATAGATCAGTTAAAAACTTATCTTCTTTTAATAACAGAATTATTAATGCTTGTGATCAATTGTTTTCTTCCACGGAAGAAAACAAATGATGGACAAAAACAGCAAATCAACGAAATATTAATGACTAAGATATGATCAAAATGATCAATAAACTTCCATTATAGTTACAGCATGTTTTAGACAGAAGTTTTTAATCAACCACGCCTTCAGAAGTGGCAATGCAAAATGATTACCCAACTTCTTCCAAGGACCATTCAATATCACCAGCATTCAATCCCATGTGAAAAGGGGATTCCATGAGATGCAAGAAAAGATCTATGAACTGAAAAAAACCTTATACTTGTGAAGCAGTGCTTGGTCCTGAAGTGTGCAAAGTGCACTCTGTCTTTTCTACAAGCTACCAAACAGGCTGGTCCATACCTCCCAGTTTTGAAAATCTGGCTGAGTTATTAGCCTGGAAAATTAAATTTCTTTGTCCATAAACGCTTGTCTAATGGGCTTTAGATTTTCCATCAAAAGGATTTCTGATTGGCTCTTGTTCATACTGAACCCTGTGTATTGCACAGAAGATAATGTCTGTGTTACAATAAGAACAAGTTTGGAAATTGCAAAGAAAGGAAGAAGTAGACAGCAGCAAGATCAAAACTCACTCACTCTGTCTCTCTGTCTCTGTCTCTGTCTCAGTCTCTGTCTGTCTGTCTGTCTATCTGCCTGTCTCTCTGTCTCTGTCTCTGTCTCTCTGTCTCTCTGTCTCTCTGTCTCTGTCTCTGTCTCTCCCTCTCTCTCTCTCTCTCTCTCTCTCTCTCTCTCTCTCTCTCTCTCTCTCTGTTAGTGTGTGTATGTGTATACATGTGTTTTTTGTGTTGTATGTGTGCGTGCGTGTGCACACACACGCGCGTGTGTGTATGTGTGTGTAGAAGATTGTTTATGAAATCATTTAATAATACAGAAATATTTTACAAATTCTATGATAAATAAAAATGGAAAATGACAATAATACATCGGATAAATTAAAGAAAAAGAAGAAAAGGAAAAGAAAATTAAAGGAAAAAAAAAAGAAATTTAAAAAGGTGAAAAAAAGAAAACAAAAACATTAGGATAAGAAGAAAGGAATGAAGAAAACTGAGACAGTAAACAAGAAAAGAGGAGAAAATAAAACAAGGCAAGACAGGAAAAAAAAAACACAACGGAAGTACAAACAAAGAACAATGAAGAGGAAAAAAAACCCAGTCCAATACAGATCAATCATACAGTTTTAAAAGAAACAAGCAAGCATTAAACAAACCAATATCAAACAAAGATCAAAGCATTGGAAAAAAGCAATTTTGCCAGATCATATCAAACATAGCAATCTGTGCATATTGGATAGGCCTGCAAAAGAATGGGAAATCTTCACGAATAAACCAAAAATATTCGATTACCTCCAAATCAGAAGAAATTGAATCACTAACCGTGTGATGATCAATTGTACAACAGAAAATGAACAAGCTAGGAACAAATGGAACGCTGGGAAAATGATTAAAGCAAGACAGGATAAAAGAAGAAAATATCAATTATGGTGGACAAAAAAATGATTAGACAAAAAGAAGAAATGTTAATAAAAAAAAAAAGCTGAACTCAATAGCAAAATGAATGACGAAAATAGATTTTATTTTAAAAAAAACTTAATACTTTGCAAAGTTAAAAAAAAAACCCCAAAACTGAAGAGGTATAGGCATGTCACACGAACATCTGGACTGGTCAAGAATGTCATACAGGGACATGTACAAGGAGGGAGACAAAGAGACAGACAGAGACAAGGACGGGAGGACAATGTCAGAGAGTGGACTGGCCTTGAGTGGAATGACTTGCTACAGAATAAAAACTGCGCGAAGTGGAGGAAGCTGGTTGCAAAGTCTCCATTGTGCCCCAAAAGTTAACTGGACCACAGAATAGGTGAAGGTAGGTGTGGAAAATGAATAATGAAGTAAACAATAAGTAGAAAGACAAGAGAGAAAATGGACAGGAGAAAAAATAAAGGAAGAAAACAGATTTAGTTATTTGTAATATATTTTTTTGTACCTCTTAAAGCCAAGGCATATTTACTTGCACGAAATTCGGGATGCTTTTTCGGGGGAGGGTGTGTCGCCACAAGAGTTGCGCAACCCATTATTTGTTTTCCTTTTTCTGTCTGCAACTGTATTTGTATCCCAATCAGAGTGTTCGTGGGTTTTATTTTGTTGTTGTTGTTGTTGTTGTTGTTGTTGTTGTTTTTACAGAATTTTGCCAGGGACAACTCCCTTGTAGCCGTGGGATGTTTTTTCGTCCGCTAAATCACTGTGGGCAAAACGTGGGACCTTGGTTTTTCGTCTCTT
>CM060321.1:1909546-1910710 GCA_030674155.1 Stramonita haemastoma | reverse complement strand
AAATTGGGAAATTTATTTGAAAAAAAGGAAAAAAAAAAAATGAAAGGGGAAAAAAAAGAACGAAAAATTTAGGAAAAATTTACCGGGGAGAGAAGGAAGGAGAGTGAGGGGGGGGAGAGAGAGGGGGGAGAGAGGAGAGGGGGGAGAGGGGCGGGAAGAGAGAGGAAGAGAGGGAGGAAGGGAGGGAGGAGGAAGGGAGGGAGGGAAAAAGGGGAGAGGGGGGAGTGGTGAGGGGAAGAGGAGAGGAACCCCATGAAAGAATGAGGAGGGGGGCGGGGGGGGTGAGAGATGAGGGAAAGGGGGGAGAGAGTGGGGGGAAGAGCGGGGAGAGGGGAGAGGGTGGAGGATGAGGGGAAGGAGGAGTGAGAAGAAAAGGGAGGAGAGGGGGGGGAGGGGAGGGGACCCGGGGAGGAAAGGGGAGATGAGGGGAGAGGGAATGGGGGGTTGGGGGGAAAGGGGTTTTCGAGAGAAAACGGGGAGGGGGGGTGAGGGGGGGAAAGGTTGGGGTGAGGAAAAGGGGGGAATTTAGGGTTTTGGGAAGGCCGATTTAGGGAAGGGAGAAAGGGGAAAAGGGAAAATGATTTTAGAGAATGAAAAGGAAGGGGGAGAGGGGGAGGGGAGGGAGGGGGGAAGAGCGGGGAGGGGAGATTTAGAGGAGGGAGAGGGAGAAAAGGAGAAGAAGAGAGGAGAGAAGAGAGGGGAGAGGAAAAGGGGAGAGGAGAGAGAGGAGAGAGGGGAGGAAGGAAGGAAGGGGAAGGGAAGGCAAGGCAAGGCAAGTATTTTTTATTCGGGGGGATTAAAAGAAAAAGCACTCGTGTGTTTTTTACACCCAGTTCCCCCCCCTTTTCAGGGATTCTCAAATTTAAAAGATACTAAACAAAAAAATTTTTGCAGTTTCCAAAAAACACACAAAAAAATTTTGGGGCAAAATTTTTTATGATAAAGGTAATTAAAAAATGCACTCGTTTAGAAGACAAAAAACAAAAAATCACAATAAAAAAAATTTTGATTATGGAAAAAGAAAAGTTGTTTTAAAAGGGGAAAAAAGCAAAACAAAAAAACAAGATGAAATAAAAAACTGAAAAAAATTTAATCCACCACCATCTGTCAAAAATTTTTTAATGTGATATAAATTTATTTCATTTGGGTTTAAAAAGGGGGGGA
>CM060321.1:1899546-1902046 GCA_030674155.1 Stramonita haemastoma | reverse complement strand
CTGGTGATGGCTGTGGTGAAGTGATTGAAAAAAGATTGCCATGTCATCAAATGCTATCTGCACAAAGCATCCCCCCAAACCACATACATAATACCAACCAACACACCCACCCCCACACCCACACACAACACACCACACACACACACACACACATAATTAAATACACAATCACACACCACACACAACTATCCACAACACACACACACACACTACCACACACACCACACACACCACAACACACCACAACACAACACAACAACAACACAACACAACACAACAACACAAAACACAGACAAATAATTATATGTACAGATACACATAGATGGAGACACAGACAAGAGTCAAACAAGAGACAGAGAGACAGAGGGAGCAACCAAAATCAAGTTAAAAGAAAAAAAAAACTACAAAATTCCGTCTGTTTACACAAGTACGTTAACAAGACATGTCGGTTTATAATGACATATAACATGGCGAAAAATTGATTGATATGAAGGGGGTAAGCAATGTTACGCAAACGTATAGGTATTCCCACATCAATTCTAGATAGGACTATCTTAGCCCACGAGATTAATGTTCTGGTGTTTCCACATACTCCCTGTACATGATTATTAGGTTCCAAGACCTACTCTTCTTTTATCTGTCATTTGATATTTGGAGTTACCTATCTGGTAACTTTCTTTTCTTTTCTTTTTTCTTTTTTCCAAAAGTTTGTGTTGTCAGCAGTTTTTAATTTTTTTTTCTGTCCGTGTTGACCCTCTCTGCCCTTTAGTTGACTTTTAACGCTCTTTTTCAGCTACTATAATATGCAACCATTTTTGTCTAGCCAATAGAACATTTCTGTGTGTGTGTGTGTGTGTGGGGGGGGGGTATTTTTCCTATGTTATTGTCTTGTATCTAGGCCCTACAAACATTATTTTTTATTTTATTTTATGACTTATATGTACAACCAATAATCAATATAAAATACAATCATTCTTCTTCAGTGTAGGTTTTTTTTTCTTCTTCTTCATTAGTATACTTTAGCTTTGTTTGTCCTTTTGTGTGTGTCTGTTTTTCGTGGAACAGTCAGATAGCTACTACTGTTGTTGCCTGTTATAATTTTATGACCAAAATGATTCACATTGCCGTTAAGTGCCTGACAAGTCAGGCCCAGCGCATCCATCTTCGGCATGGGAGAGAAATTTTATCCTCTAAGTCTTTCTGGTTTGAACAAAGGCGAATGGACCAGGAAGGCAGAAACAAGACAAGAAGGAGGTGAACAGAAAGAAAAGGAACAAAACAGAAACAAAGAGAGGGATAGAAAAGACAGAATTCCTACTCAGAATTTTCAGAAGTTGGGGATGCTCTATATGCTGACAGGCCCCATATGAATACCTAATGGGGTATTTTGTGTTTATTATTGCGTTAGTCTTCTAAAGTTTGCTTTCTGCTGTGTTTGATTTTTGTACCTATCTGTCTGTCTGTCAGCCTGTTTATATGTCTAGCTGTGTATCTGTCGCCATAGTGATGACCTCCATGGGGAGGTGATGAGTTAGAGAGAGATGATGAGAGGAGTGATGTAGGAGATGAAGCTGATGAGAGAGATGAGAGTGAGATTGATGCAGAGTGAGAAGGGGAGAGAGAGAGAGAGAGGAGAGAGAGAGAGAGAGAGAGAGGAGAGAAGAGAGAGAGGAGAGAGAGCAGAAGAGCAGAGGAGACGAGAGAGAAGAGACAGACAGAGACAGACAGACAGACAGACACGAGACAGACAGACAGACAGAGACAGAGACAGACAGACAGACAGACATAGACAGAAAAGGCAGCAAGACAGACAGCAGACAGACATGGGATACAGACAGACAGAGAGCAGACAGATACAACAGACAGGGAAAAGAAAGGTTATGACAAAACACGCAGATGAGGAATATAAAAGCACTGAGAATTCGATAAAGATCCATCAGATTTTAGCACTGCTTCGTCAAAATCCTATATCCAAAATTTAAAGTTGCGTAGACATTACATGATGAAACAAAACGCTGACATGTTGACAGAAACAAAAATAATGGATTTGTTTTTAATCAGACATAACACATTGATGGAGACAGTCCTATTGGATGTAAAAAAAACCCAAAAAACCCAGGTTGTTAGGCAACAGAGACAGAAGACTTGCAGTAGAAACACCGGAATTTCTGTCCACAGTACAGACTTGTATATTTTCAAAATATTGTTGTTGTTGTTGTTGTTGTTGTTGTTGTTGTGTGTTTGTTGTTGTACGTTCCTCAGATTAACATCCAAAGCATTCATCCCATCTTGAAATCATCTCAAGGCAGTAAATACGCACCGGGTGAGAAATTTGCTTGTAATACTATTTTCAAGTACCTCACCAATAGCAGACAGCCGTACTCTGATGTCAGAGATATTTTTTTTCCCAGAAATGAGATCAGAAAAATGCCAAACACAGCAAGAGAGAAACGTAATTACTTACTTCACTATTCCCACACACCAGAACAAACGCCCGCAG
>CM060321.1:1869546-1884546 GCA_030674155.1 Stramonita haemastoma | reverse complement strand
TGTATCCTAAGACAAGCCCATAGCACATCAGTTTTCATCTCTTTTAACGTAGTCAAGAGCTTTTGAATCTGCCTAGTAGCTTGCCTGATTCTGTTCCTTACTTCTATATTGGTGGTGTGATTTTTGTAGACGATGTCGAAGAGGTTTAGAGATAGCATCTTATGTAAATGGCCTGTATCATTTTTCTCTTTAGGTCTACAGTCAATATTCAAGACTCACAGGCAGACCGAAATTTTCAAATAAGGATATAGTGCATCAGTCTGATCTTCGAGTTGAGTGTGGTGTTTCTATGACTCTGTTTTATTTCATCATTTAAAAAAATGTTCTTTAATATCGAGGGTAATGGAGTAAGCACTCATGTGCTTTTTTACAACCAGTCCCTGTGTGTTTTCAGTTTTGTAAATCTTGTCATCTATTCCCACCGGCACATGATGGCCTATCTTACGAAAAGTGGAACAGGATTTCACGTGTGCACAAGATGTTATGTGTGCGTTCGTACACGGGGCCTTGATTTATAGTCTCATCCGAAGGATTTGTAGGGTCTTTTGCTTTGTCAGGCTTGGTATGGTCTGTGTAATCTTGGAGACTATTTAAGGGTCTAATAGTTTGTCTTTACATTATTGATCCCAGAAGTGATAACGAGGTCTGAAGTCTTTAAGAAATAGCATTGATTTCGCAGACCAGAGATTAATTCATATTTTGCTTTCAAAAAGAGTAACAGCATCTGTCATTTTACTTTTTATGTCTTGTCACTGTAGTGTTCATATGACGCGATTTTTTTATCTGACAAGAAACGTACCAACTGTTTTCTTTGTCCAGAAAAAAATGCCCATGGTAAATTGATTTTTTATGCTTGTGATTCAGTAGCAGTGATATTATCTTCCCGAGCCAGAGCCGACGATTCTGATAAAATATTTACACCATTACCAGTGATGTTTGGCCCATTTATCTATGTTTTTAATTTAGTGTTTTATTTCGACGATATCTGAATAAACACGCATGTGCTTTTCTGCATCCAGTCCCCGTGTGTATGCAGTTTGTAAATTCTTATCATCCATTCCAACTGGCACACGATGGCCTACATTTCCGAAAAAAAGTGGGACAGGCTCTAACTTGTGCGCAAGATGTTCTGCGTGCGTTCGCACACTAGACATTGGTTTATAGTATTATCCAAAGGACTTTTGGGGGCAGTAGAGCCAACACTGATGTTATTTCCGGGGGGAAATACCCCCTTGAACGGGATTCGAACCTAGGTCAACAGATCAGGAGCGGAATGCGCAACACTCTGACCAGCCAGGCTATCCCCATGACAGGAAGAATGACTTTTAGGAGTGTTGTTACTCCCAAAGCAGTACCAATGCCTTTTAAAGCTTAATACAAGGGCTGGAGAATGATAGTGCATATCTGCATATTTGCAAAGATAGTCAAAAGACAGTATGAACCTCAGGGCTACTATGCTGCCAGTGCAAGTGACCTCAGCGAAAATGAAATACAGTAGTGTAAAAACAAATTTCTATCAGGATCAATCAAAGGACACCATACACTGACTTCATTTGTGTGACTTTATTCTTGTTTCATTTATACACCGGATTGCATGCTGTCATCGAATTATTCAAGACATAACCCTGTCAAATCAAGAAAAGGTTATAGGCCTTATTATCTATCTCTTTGTGTGCTTGTCTGTCTGTCTGTCTGTCTGTCTGTCTGACTGTCTTTCTATCTGTCTGTCTGTTTGACTTGTTTATTTGCTTTCTCTGTCTGTCCATTTATCAGCTAATATATATGCGTGTTTGAATTTATGTTTCGCTGTCTCTCAATTCTCTCTTCTGATCAGGAACATAGCACTTCTTTTGTTTTCTTTGTCCAGAAAGGCCAATGCTAATTTGTTTTTGATAGGAATATACGATTCAAGCCACTGGTGGCACAGCCTACATTGCCAATGACAACACACAAAAAAGGACAAATCAAATATGCAAATGACATTACATTAAATGTGACAGCTACAAATGAACTGCATCAATTTTAGATATGTATCGATTTTTATGCCTGGTTCTTTGTTTTGCTAGCAGCTGCCAAACCTCATGTTATTTGGGATGTTTTCAACACATTGCTCAATTGTGGAAGAGAGAGAAACAGAGGAGAGAGAGAGAGAGAGAGAGAGAGAGAGAGAGAGAGAGAGAGAGAGAGAGAGAGAGAGAGAGAGAGAGAGAGAGAGAGAGAGAGAGAAGAGAGAGAGAGAGAGAGAGAGAGAGAGAGAGAGAGAGACAGACAGACAGACAGACAGACAGACAGACAGACAGACAGACAGACAGACAGACAGACAGACAGACAGACAGAGACAGAGACAGACAGAGACAGAGAGAGAGAGAGAGACAGACAGACAGACAGACAGACAGACAGAGACAGAGACAGAGAGAGAGACAGAGAGAGAGAGAGAAAGAGAGAGAGAGAAAGAGAGAGAGAGAGATACAGACAGACAGACAGACTGTAGAATGCAACGTGATTAAGTTTTACAAATCTTATTTAAAGGCAAACATGAAACAAAAAACAGACAAAAACCAGCTCCCAAACCCAGACCAAACAGTTCAACATTGATCGATCTTGATTGTTAAGACAGAAAACAAAAGGAACACGCAGATTAAATAAAGACAGGCCAAGGCAAACAGATGGACAGACATTCTCTTCATCATAGCGACACTTCACTTTCTATAGATCCGAGTTTCCATTATCCTCCATCTCTTTGCATACTGTCATTCCTCTTCTTGTTCATCCTCATTCCTCACTCCTTCTCTTTTTCATGTCATTTTTCAGTCACATGACATTCTACTCTCTAGTACAATTGCCCTTGATCTCTTTTGGATTCTGTATTTTCCTCGTCTTGTTCATCCTCAATTCTCACTTTTTTTCATGCCATTTTTAGTCACATGACATTCTACTCTCTATTGCTCTACCTCTATTACACAATTGCCCTTTATCTCTTTTACATTCTGTCTTTCTTTTTCTTGCTTATCCTCAATCTTCACTCCTTTTTTTCCAAGTCATTTTTCAGTCACATTGACATTCTGCTCTCTGTTAATTGTTGTAAATTGCCCTTGATCTCTTTGGAATCTGTACATTCCTCTTCTTGTTAATTCTCACACCTCCTCTTTTTCATGTCATTTTTCAGTCACATGACATTCTACTCTCTATAGATTATAGTACAATTGCCCTTTTTGTCTTTGGATTCTGTACATTCCTCTTCTTGTTAATTCTCCACACCTCCTCTTTTTCATGTCATTTTTCAGTCACATGACATTCTACTCTCTGTAGATCGTAGTATAATTGCCCATGATCTCTTTAGATTCTGTGTTTTATTTTATTTTTTATCCTAAATTCTCACTCCTCCTCTTTTTCATGTCATTTTTCAGTCACATAACATTCTACTCTCTAATAGATTGTAGTACAATTGCCCTTTATCTCTTTGGATCATGTGCTTTCGTCTTTTTGTTCATACTCACTCACTCCTCTTTTCAATGTCATTGATTTCAATGCCCCCCCACCTTCCCCCAGCTGCAAACAAATAAACTGCATCCCAAAGGCTGATGCTGACTAACAAAGTGGGGGACGGGATAGCCTAGTGGTCAGAACATTGCGCTCGCAATTTGACGACCCGGGTTCGATTCCCGTTCTAGGAGATTTTTTTCCTGGAGTTAACATCAGTGCTGACTCCACTCTCCCCCAAAAAGTCTTTCGGATGAGAGTATAAACCGAGGCCCCGTGAGTGAACGCGCGCAGAACATCTTGCGCACGCGTTGAATCCTTTTCCGCTTTTCGTAAGAGTAGGTCATCGTGTGCCGGTGGGAACAGATCAAATTTACAAAACTGCATACACCCGGAGACTGGATGTAAAAAAAGCACAAAAGGGCTTATCCCATTATCCTCGATATAAAAGAAAAGAATATAAAAGAAAAGAATCCTCGATATAGAAGAATAAAATAAAATAAATAAAAGATGACAGGGAATCCTCCTAACCTTACACATTCAACGCTATGTCCACTGAGGTACAGACAGGACAAAGAACATCTGCACAATCATTGAAGAAAAAAACCAAACATTTAGCAAGGGAATGATTTGGGTGTAGCTGTTTGTATGGATTTGTTTGTCTGCGCGTTTGCTTTGTTGTTGTGGTTGTTTGTTTGTTTTCAACAAAGTGCATCTGCCTAGGTTTCCGTGTGTGTGTGTGTGTGTGTGTGTGTGTGTGTGTGTGTGTGTGTGTGTGTGTGTGTGTGTGTGTGTGTGTGTGTGTGTGTGTGTGTTGTGTGTGTGTGTGTGTGTGTGTGTGTGTGTGTGTGTGTGTGTGTGTGTGTGTGTGCGTGTGCGCGTGTGTATGTATGTGTGTGTGTGTTTCTGTACATCTGTCTCTCCTTTTGTTTGTACCTCTCTCTGTTTCTCTGTCTCTCTGTCTGTCTCTCTGTCTCTGTCTCTGTCTGTCTCTGTCTGTGTGTGTGTGTGTCTGTGTGTGTGTGTGTGTGTGTGTGTTGTCTGTCTGTCTGTCTGTCTGTCTGTCTGTCTGTCTGTCTGTCTGTCTGTCTCTCTCTCTCTCTCTCTCTCTCTCTCTCTCTCTCTCCTCTCTCTCTCTCTCCTCTCTCTCTCTCTCTCTCTCTCTCTCTCTCTCTCTCTCTCCTCTCTCTCTCTTCCTCTCTCTCTAGCGTAACTGGCATCATCGATCTACAGGCCTATTTTAGAATGACTTTATCAAAATGTCAACTTTTTTCCTTATTTTTTGGTTATGGTTAATCATGTAAAATGGCTTTGAAGGAATTTACATATTTTCTTTGCAGTAATTTGTTTTCTTATGTTTAGATATCCTAACTCTTATGGAACAAAACCAACAAACCAACTAGCCAGCCAACCAGCCAAGCAACCAATCAATCATCCAACCAATCAACCAAACAGCTAGCCAACTAGCCAACTGACCAGCCAATAAACCAATCAACAAACAAACAACTGAGTAAGTAGACAACCTACCAGCCCAAACCAAAAACAAGCAAACTTGACAACCATGTTCACAACAGCAGGCAAATCTAAAACAAACAAAAAATCCCAAAAAAAACCCCAACACAATAATGCTCTTGACACTGAGCCAAGCCGAACTAAGAGAAAGAAATACTGATATGTTGCTTTAATCAGTAAGGTCGAAACCCACAATCAAAAGTTTGTATCACAGATTTATTTTATTTTATTTATTTCATTTTATACCACTTTATGCCACAGCAGATTTTCTCTGCGTAAAATTCGGGCTGCTCTCCCCGGGGAGAGCGCGTCGCCACAAGTGCAGCGTCTACCCATTATTTTTTTTTTTTTCCCCTCAGGGAAGGTGTCTAAACACGACACCTGTGTCCTTGCTGTTTTTTCTTAATAATTTTGTCATCCCCTCCCACCGGCACACAATGGCCTGCTCTTCCGAAATGCGTAACGGGGTTTTAACGTGTGTGCAAGATGCTCTGCGTGCGTTCGCACACGGGCCTCGGTTTATAGTCACATCTGAATGATACTATTATTGTTTTTTCGTTCCTTGGCTAGAGCTCCAACGTTCACAAATGGTGAGATTTTGCGTATCTGACCGATGTTACCCATCATTAAAGTAGCTGCATTCCGACTTCGGGGAGAGATCAGAAGTGCACAACCTCGAAATTGCTAAGATGATAAACTGCTATAACACATTTATGAATATTTCTGTTCTAGTCTTTTAGAATCTGTTAAAGCTAAATGTTATGTCCCCTCCCCCCCCCCCCCCCAAGTCTCTTTTTGTTTGTCTATTTTTGTTTGTTTGTTTTCCATCCCGTTTATTCAAATGCATGTTTGTAGAAAAAACAAGTTGTAAGCAAGTCAGTGAATAAATGTCAGTAAGCAAGCAAGCAAAGAAAGAAATAGGAAAGCAAACTAATTTGTCAGTTAGATTTGCCTACCCGTTTGCCTACTTGTATTGTCATCTTTATGCCTGTCAGATTGTCTGGTCTGCTACTCCGCTTTTATTTCTGTGCTTACATAGCTTGAAACAGATTCTATAACATTTCCTTGTATCTTTCCAATAATTTCGTTTAAGTGGTATTTTCAGGGGGGGAGGGGGGGGTTGGGGAGGGGGGGGTTGCTAGATAAATGGCTTGATGAAAAAAAAACAAAGTTATTGCTTACTCAGTGTACCATCTGTAAATAAAATTTAGACTTGACTTGATGTGTTGGCCACTAGTTTTGCTTGTTTAGTTTTTTAAGAAGGGAGAGGGGAAGGGGTTAGTTTTTTTGTTTATTTTATCTGTGTAATGCTAATTCAATGGTTGGCTCAGCTTTCTTCTTTTGACTGGTTTGAGTGTGTTAACATTTTTATCAATTTCTTTTGTGTGTGGGTTTTGTTGTTTATCGATCACGTCTTTCTGTGCGATGATTAATTTTCTTTGCGCGGACATGAATCCTAGTGTCAGTTCTTGTTTGTTTGCTTGCTTTCTTGATGCTTTAACGTGTTGTCCCCTTTTTTGCCAATATCTCGACTTTTCCTCTATTTTCAGAAGTTGGCCCGTTTCTATGCAAGTCATGATTTTGCCAACTTGTAATGAAATCGTGGGGGTCAATTCGGAAAGAATAGGGAAAGGAGAGAGGCTGAAAGAGCTACTTTTATCTTTTTTTTCTAACTCTGGTTCTTTCTGCCTTTCACAGCCTTGCTCTTTTCCTTCCTTTTTCTCTCGAGATCATTTGCTATCCTCCTTTTTCCACATCGATTTCTTAATGTTAGTATTTCAGAGAAACGTAAGCAGCCCTGTGAGCGATAACGTGGTGAATTTGGGAAGGAAGTTTCCAGCACAACATTGTCAAGGGTTTTGTTCACAGGAATAATCTCTCTGCAAGGTCTGCAGGTTTAAGACAGCAATATTCTAGCAATAGAAAAACCTATATAAATACTACGAGGTTTTTTCAGAAAGGGATCGTTCTTTTTATTTATAAAGAATGTTTCAATGATGCCTGAGTGTGTTTATAATTATCTTGCACGTTTTCAGGTTAACGCTAAAACGGATCAATCAGCTTTGATTTAATAACTTTGATTTAATAATCATATCCAGAAAAAAATACAGATAGCTCATACGTGAAAGCTGGATAGAAATTTTGCTTGTAATTTATTTATTATTTTTTAATACCACTTTATGTCACAGCAGATTTCTCTGCATGAAATTCGGGCTGTTCCCCCAGGGGAGAGAGCGTTGCCACAAGTGGCTGTTTTTGAGTGCCTAGACGTATTATAGGCAGGCATAGTCAGTCATGAGAACATACATTTCTTCTCCTTTAATGAAGGATCTGCTAAGAGCTTGTCATAGGTGAAGACATCCTCATCATACTGGTTTAAAGCTTGACGGTATTTTACTGTAGGCTGAGGTATCTAGTTTACCAATAAGGTCTTGGAGTACTCATTTAAAGGCTCGTGCACAAATGCCATTCGATTTTTGAACTGTTTGTTTCAACTGGTGATCTTTAAAAGGATAAAGCAACATTTGGGAAAAAGTTTTTTTTTAAGAATTTATTTTGATAAATAGGCTTATAAGAGTTGTTTTTTTTTTGTTTTCTTCAATGTAGATTTTCTTATTTAAAAAGCTGAAGTGATTCGTTGGTAAATTTACGAATCTGCGGGCCTATCTGTTCATTTGTGTGTCTTTCTCTGTATTTAGCCCCTTCCCTTTCTCTCTCTCCTTCATGCGTGCACCCGGGCCGGCACGCACACACACACACACACACACACACACACACACACACACACACACACACACACACACACACACACACACACACACACACACACACACACACACACACACACACACACACAGACAAGTCATTACCTAGCCAAGTCACTCAATCCCTCTCCACACAGACACAACAATGCATGTGTCTGTATGCGAGCGCGCGTGCGCGCGCGTGTGTGTGTTTATGCGTGTAAGAGTGTGTGTGGGGGTTTTACCCAAAATTTGTAGGTGTAGATGGGAAACCCGAATGACATTTTTGCTTATCATCATCATTTTAAAACTTTGTTTTTCTGTGTTTCAGTTTTATTTTTAATCCCAGCCTTTTTTTTCCGCAGTTTACCTTGTTCTGCTGTATTTTATTTCATTTTACTTCATTTTGCTTCATTTTTACTGTATTTTTTATCTTTGTCATCTCCCCGGTTTCTATTTTAACATTATTGTCGGAACGAGGTGTCACCAGGGACCGTGGTGTGATGCGATAGCCTGAGACACCCCTGTGGAGTGGGGGGATCGGGAATTTTGAAGGGGGCGGAGTGCGTTTTCACTGGACAGCAATTTTGAGCCGAGTGTGTGTGGTGTGTGTGTGTGTGTGTGTGTGTGTGTGTGTGTGTGTGTGTGTGTGTGTGTGTGTGTGTGTGTGTGTGTGTGTGTTGTGTGTGTATATGTGTGTGTGTGTGAGAGAGAGAGAGAGAGAGGGGGAGAGAGAGAGAGAGAGAGGGAGAGAGAGAGAGAGAGAGAGAGAGAGAGAGAGAGGGGGGGAGAGAGAGAGAGAGAGAGAGAGAGAGAGAGAGAGAGAGAGAGAGAGAGAGAGAGAGAGAGAGAGAGAGAGAGAGAGAGAGAGAGGAGAGAGAGAGAGAGAGAGAGAGAGTGTGTGTGTGTGTGTGTGTGTGTTGTGTGTGTGTGTGTGTGTGTGTGTGTGTGTGTGTGTGTGTGTGTGTGTGTGTGTGTGTGTGTGTGTGTGTGTGTGTGTGTGTGCGTGGGCGTGTGTGTGTAGGCGGAGATGGAAAATCACAAATGTATATTTTTATCGACTTTATTTATTATAGCACTTATTCGATCTATTTGATTTAACAGATTCTTTTAGGAAGGTTTTTTATGTTTCATAGTCTTATGTCTTTTTTTCCCTTTTACTTTGTAATTTTTTTGTTATCTAATTTCACTTCACTTTTTTTTTTAACCTTTTTGTCTAGTTTTACCTCATGTTATTTTGTCTCATTTCATCTCATCTTATTCTATTTCAACTTTATCTTATTCGTTCCATTTCGTTGAATTTTCTTTTATTTCTTCTATTATTTTTTGTTTATTCCTTTGCTAGAGTTCTGAGGTTAACTTACAGTATTTTTTATGTATACAACCATTTACCCACCATTACAGAAGGGGTGTATGGGGTGCTTAAGGAGAGGTGGTACCTTTGTAAACCTGGCAGTAGCATCCCTCGGGATGGACGGGAGCACTGGTCCTCACTTGGCACTCAACTCTCACTTCTGGGTCCGGGTCCTTAACCCACCCACACCCCGGTAACCGCTTCTACTGGCGGGCGAAACGTTGTGAGGGGCTGGTGCATTCTTAATCACCAGTAGGAGTCTTGGAGAGGAGATGGGCGCCACCAAGCTTCCTCACTGCAAGGACATGATGAGAAAAGCAAAACAGAAACACATGCCGGATCGGTCGAGGCCCGGATCAACAACGACCGCGCTACCCACTGCAAGCCTCCAGGGTGGGAGTGACAAGTGTGCCACTGGAGCAGAACTAACCCTAAAGCTTCCAGCTAAAGGGGTAACCATTGGTACATGGAATGTTAGAACTCTGTACCAAACAGGAAGAGTACAGGAACTCACACATGAATTACAGAGGTATAAATGGGACATCCTAGGGCTTGCGGAAGTCAGATGGACTGGCTTCGGAGAAACAACCACACAAGACGGCCACAAAATATGGTACAGTGGAGATGAGAAACTACACCAACACGGAGTAGGCTTCATTGTCAGGAAAGAGATTGTGTCAAGCATCATCAACTGCACACCAATATCCAGCAGACTCATCTCAATCAGAGTCTCTGCAAAACCCCAGAATCTCACCATCATCCAAGTGTATGCTCCAACATCTGACTACAATGATGACCAGATAGAAGAATTCTATGAAGAACTTGAAAACGTCATCTCCAAAACGCCCAAAAAAGACATCCTTATTGTGGAAGGCGATTGGAATGCTAAGGTGGGACCTGATGCCTATGACACCTGGGCAGGAACCACAGGACGCTTTGGACTGGGAGAAACAAATGACAGAGGACAGCGGCTGCTGGAATTCGCAAAGAAGCACAAACTAACTCTGGCTAACACACTCCACCCTCACAAGCCATCTAGAACATCAACCTGGCACTCACCAAATGGTCTGATTCATAATCAAATTGACTACATTCTGTCACCCCAAAGATTCAAATCCAGCATAAACAAGGCAAATACAAGAACATTCCCAGGAGCTGACATTGGCAGTGACCACGACCTTGTACTTACCACCATCAGGCTGAAACTGAAAGCAAAACAACAGCCAAAAAGCCCACGCATAAGATTCGACCTGGAAAAACTCAAAGACCCAACAGTGGTTGAGATCTTCCAAGCCAACATTGGAGGAAAGTTCGCCGCACTCACAGCCATTGACAATGATGTGAACACATTAGCCAACAACATCAAAGAAGTGCTAACGACAGCAGCAGAAGAAACATTAGGCAGAAGCAGAACAAAGAAACAACCCTGGGTGACAAATGAGGTTCTTGACCTCTGCGACAAAAGAAGAGAACTTAAGAAGCAAAAGTTCACAAGTCAAGAAGCCAACAACAAGTACATGGATAGCCACAGAGAAGTGAGGAAAAAGATGAGAGAAGCCAAAGAAGCGTGGATAGAAGAACAATGCAACAACATCGAAGATGGAATGGCCAAGGGAAACAGCAAAACAGCTTACAACACTCTGAAAGCACTAACGAAAACCACACAGCCTAAAGCCTCTGTTATTGAAGACAAAGAAGGAAATCTTTTAACGGAAAACAATGCCATCCTCCAGCGCTGGACAGAATACTGTGAGGGATTGTATAACTACCCACTACGCCCAGATACCAACATAGTTTCCAACAAACCCCCTGAACACCAAGATAAAGACCCACCAATACTAAGGTGTGAAGTAGACACAGCTATTAAGCAATTGAAGAAGGGGAAGTCCCCTGGAATCGATAACATCCCAGCTGAACTCATAAAAAATGGAGGGAATGAAACAGCAAGGCGATTCACAGACCTTTGTCAGAAGATCCACGACACCAAAGAATGGCCAAAAGAATGGACACAGTCTCTTGTAATACCCCTGCCAAAGAAAGGAAACCTCAAGCAATGCCAGAACTACAGAACCATCAGTCTCATAAGCCATCCTAGCAAGATCATGCTGCAGGTAGTCCTCAACAGACTGAAAAACCAAGCAGAAAAACTCCTGGCAGAAGAACAAGCGGGCTTTAGACCAAAACGCAGCACAATGGAACAAATTTTCAACCTGAGAATTCTGATAGAGAAGCATCTCCAACACCAAAAAGACTTGTACCACAATTTTATAGACTTCAAAAAGGCCTTTGACAGGGTATGGCATGACGGCCTCTGGCAAGTACTCAGGCACTTCAACATTGACAACTGCCTAATTGAAGTCATCAAGGCTCTGTACGAGAATGCAAGAAGTGCAGTTTTCATGAACAACTATGTGGGCGAGTTCTTCAAGACCACGGTTGGAGTCCGCCAGGGCTGCCTTCTCTCACCTGTACTCTTCAACCTCTTCCTCGAAAACATCATGACAGAGACACTGCAAAACCACCACACTTCCATCTCCATTGGTGGAAGACCCCTTTGCAACCTCAGATTTGCAGATGACATTGACCTCATGGGCAGCAGCAAACAAGAACTGCAAATCCTCACAGACAGTCTAACAGACCGAGCGAGCGCATACGGCATGGAGGTCAGTACAGAGAAATCGAAGATCATGGTCAACAGCGCGAGTAATGACAGCACGGAAATAAAGATGAATGGAGAAATATTGGAAGAGGTGAGCCAATTCAAATACTTAGGCTCCATCCTAACAAAAGATGGCACATCAAACAATGAGGTGAAAGCTCGCATTGCAACAGCAACATCTGCTCTAGTCAGACTCCAGAGGATCATCAGAAGCAACAACATCAGCTTCTGCACCAAATACCACCTCTACAAATCCCTCGTAATATCTATCCTCCTATATGGCTGTGAATCATGGACTCTGACAGCAGAGTTAGAGAGAAGAATCCAAGCATTCGAGAACAAGTGCCACAGAAGACTCCTCAAAATATCATACAAAGAACACAAGACCAATAACTATGTGAAAGAGGAAATCAAAAAGCGTGTGGGCCCCCAAGAGCCTTTGCTCTCCACCATAAAGAGGAGAAAGCTGATGTGGTTTGGTCACACCACAAGACACAACACCCTAGCAAAAACCATCTTGCAAGGAACAGTCGAGGGCAAAAGAAGAAGAGGCCGCCAAAAGAAATCATGGGTTGACAACATCAAAGACTGGACTGCCCAACCCCTGCAATGCCTCCTACTAGCCACACAGGATCGTGAAGCATGGAAAAAGATCTCCGTTGCGTCTTCTCTCATGTCCCCCCTACGTCCTTTGGGACATGGGACTGAGTGACAGAAGCCACATTCCTACTTCGGGATTAATATCTAAACACAGCACCAGTGTGCATGCAAGTTTTTTTTTTGTTTTTTTTTTGGGGGGGGGTGTTATCGACTGCTTTCAGCATGAGTGGCCTACTCTACCAAATGGCAGAACTGGCTTTAACGTTTTAAGAAGACATTCTGCATGCGTTGGCACATGGGTCCGGGTTTATAGTCTCATCAGAAGAATGTTCAAGGGAGTTGAGTCAGTACTGATGATAACTCTAGGGGGGAAAATTCCGATCGAATGGGAGGGTGTTTCCGTGATGGCTCGAACCTACCTGGGGACAATCTCAGGCTTTCAAGTTCGTGAGTACAAAGCTGTACTAATGGTGGATCGGTGGTCCAGGTGGTAACGCGCCTTGCCTAGAAAGCAAAAAGTCCGGGTCGGAGTGTGCGGTGGTTGGTACCCCGTTTGGACCCAACACTTTTTGCCCATCCATTAGACCCTGAGTGGTGGTCTGGGCGCTAGTTTTTCAGATGAGACAATAAACCGAGGTCCCGTGTGTTACACATCACTATTTAGCGCGCGTAAAAGAACCCACGGCAACACAGGGGTTGACCCTGGCAAAATTCTGTAGAAAAAGCCACTCTGATAAGGAAACAAATACAGTTGATTGCAGGAAAAAGAACAAAAATGGGTAGGCGCTACATATGTGGCGACGCGTTCTCCTCGGGGAGAGCATCCCGAATTTCACACAGAGAAAATTTCTGCTGTGACATAAAGTGGTACAAAATACAAATACAAAAATAGTGCCAGGCTGACCTGCCCCCTCTCTTCCATTCATTTATTTATTTATTTATTTATTTATTCTTTTATATCGAGGATAATGGAATAAGCACTCATGCGACTTTTTTTTTACATCCAGTCCCCATGTGTATGCAGTTTTTGTAAACTGTGTCATCTGTTCCCACCGGCACACAATGGCCTAATCTTACGAAAAGCCGAACAGGATTTAACGTGTGCGCAAGATGTTCTGCGTGCGTTCGCACACGGGGCCCCGGTTTATAGTCTCATCCGAAGGACTTTAGGGGAGAGTGGAGTCATCACTGATGTTAACTCCAGAGGAAAAAATCCCTCTCAACCAGGAATCGAACCCGGGTCATCAAATTGCGAACGCAATGTTCTAACCACCAGGCTTTCCCGTACCCTCACTTTTTTCACTTTTGGTGCCTCTGATTTCTGTGTTAACATCATTGTTGTTGCTGTGACCTCTCTGTCAGCAGCACCAGTGGTGTGATGTAACCGTTTGGGGCAGAACAGGGCTGGGGGCAAAAGAGAAAGTGAGAATCCCTGGAGAGCGGGGGGGTGGTGGTGGTGGTGGTGGTGGTGTGGTGGTGGTGGTTGGGAATTTCAAAGGAGGCGGTGTGGGTTTTCACTGGCTGGCAGTTTTTTGTGTCGTGTGTGGTGTGGGGGGGGGGGGGGGGGGGGGGAGGGGTGAGGGGGAGTTGGGTGTGGGGTGTGTGGTGTGGTGGTGTGTGTGTGGGGGGGGGGGGGGGGGGGTAACGTGTGTGTGTTTATGTGTGTGTCTGTGTGTGTGTTGTGTGTTGAGGGAGGCGGTATGTATATGTGTGTGTTGTGTATGTGTGTGTGCTTGTGTATGTTGAAATGTGTATGTGTGTGTATGTGTGTGTGTTTGTGTGTGTGTGTGTGTGTGTGTGTGTGTGTGTGTGTGTGTGGTGTGTGTGTGTGTGTGTGTGTGTGTGTGTGTGTGTGTGTGTGTGCATGACTTTTATTGGTGTAGGTGGACATAAAAAACCACATCTGTGTCTGTTTTTTGCCCTTTACTTTTTATGTTTAATTTAACTTTAACTCAGTTTCTTTCTACGTAATTATAACATTACCTTATATAATCATCTTCAATTTGTTCTATTCCAAACGGTCTTGTTTCATTTACTTTCCAAAAAATCTATTTGACAGTTCATGCTTTTTCTGACCTTACTTCAGTTCTGATCCCTTTATTTCATGTTTGTTGGTATTTTCTCTGTCCATGATGTGTAGTTTAACATCCTTGGTGACCTGTGCTGTCAGCAGGGCCAGTGGTGTGATGTGACAGTCTGGGGCACAACAGGGCTGCAGGCAACAGAGAAAGGGAAATCCCTGGAGTGCCGGGGTGGTGGTGGTGGTGGTGGTGGTGGTGGTGGTATTGGGGAATTTCAAAGGGGGCGGTGTGGGTTTTCACTGGATAGCAGTTTTGTGAGGTGTGTGTGGGGTGTGTGGGTGAGGGGTGGGGTGGGTGGGTGGGGGGTGGTTTGTGTTTTGTGTGTGTGTGTGTGTGTGTGTGTGTGTGTTTGTGTGTGTGTGTGTGTGTGTGTGTGTGTGTGTGGTGTGTGTGATGTATATGTGTGTGTTTGTGTGTGTTGAAGTGTGTGTGTGTATGCATGTTCATGTGCGTGTGTGTGTATATGTGTGTATGTATGTGTGTTAGTGTATTTGTGTGTGTGTATGTGTGTGTATGTATGTGTGTGTTAGTGTATTTATGTGTGTGTGTGTGTGTGTTTTAGTGTGTGTG
>CM060321.1:1846600-1861600 GCA_030674155.1 Stramonita haemastoma | reverse complement strand
CCATTATGTCCTACAGCCATACGAACGTAGTTTGTGTCCCTAGATCTTTGTACAAACTAGTGTACTGCATGGTGGTCTGATTGATAATACATTCCGTTTTGTCTTTTTTCTAGATTTACCAACGGTTTCAATGGAGCGAAAGACAAGATCGACAACACAGTGTCCCTCCCCCCACCCAAGCTATCCACTATCCAAACATCCAACCACACTGGTACACAGATTTTCACAGCCACGCCTTCTCTGTGCACCAGGACTCTGACCGAGAGCAAGGAGAGGAGCACGCCGCCTCTGGTGATGCTGGGGGACCGCCGTCCTTCAGGATAATGCCGACTGTGAGGAACCTGAACCCAAAGACTCCTCACCTCACTGCAAGAAAACGATGCCGCAGACCAACTGTGGCGGTAGTCATAGCACATCGCCAGTGTCCCCACTATTCCAGACAACAACGCTGCAATACATTCACCTGTGACAGTGGTCACAACACATATTTAGTGTCCCCAGAGCTCCACAGAACCACGCTGCAATACATTCACCTGTGACGGTGGTCACACCACACAGCCCTTGCCCCTAGTACTCCAGAACACAACGCTGCAATACATTCAACTGTGACAGTGGTCACGACACGAATCCAGTGTCTCCAACTGCTTCAGACTGTTGTGACTTCAAGACGAGAGTTACGAAGCCAGCTTCAAGAATTCTGAATGTGTGACCATCTCAAATTAAAAAACCATCAAAGCTTTCTCCCAGACAAAGCAGACACACACCTGCCACCTTGGTGCCTGTGACAGAGGACAGCCAGACCTGGTGACTTGCAGCAATGCAGCCTGGCCATCATAGCTCCTATCATGTCATGAAATGGTGAGTGGTATTTTTTATCTTTTGAGTGTATAGTTTTTGACAGGTGAAAAAAGCGTATTGCTAGTCTCGAACTCAACACCTAATGAAATATTGTTCTTCAATGCGCGTCTGTTCCCATTCAATTCTGACAAGCGAAAGCAAAGCAGTCACAATAAGATAGCTTGTGAAGGAACTGTCTGTCGTAGAATCAAAGAAATTCTACATTGCAAATAACTGTATTATTAAAGTATCTACAGTTCTTAGTGTTCAATGTTCAACGCGCACTGCAAAACATTGAAAACAAAATGGCGACTTTAAGACTTATGATTATCATGTCAGGTGGGACAAAAATGTCTGCCTCAAAACAATGACGTTCACTTGTACTATAGCCAATAACAAAAACAAATTAACAACAAAGCTATTTTAGAGAGCACCGCATTATAATTTGAAATGTTATGCAAAGTTCGCTCACGGATTGAAAGGTAAATTTTTTATCTTGACATTTGAAAAGAATATGTTTACAATACGTTTCAAATTGCCCCATAACTCTCTCTCTCACTCTCTCTGTCTGTCTGTCTGTCTGTCTGTTTGTCTGTCTGTCGCTCTCTCTCTCGCTCTCTCTCTCTCTCACTCTCTCTCTCGCTCGCTCTCTTTCTCTCTCTCTCCCGCTCTCTCTCTCTCTCTCTCTCTCTCTCTCTCTCTCTCTCTCTCTCTCTCTCTCTCTCTCTCTCCTCTCTCTCTCTCTCTCTCTCTCTCTCTCTCTCTCTCTTTCTCTCTGCAGTACAACTGGTATTACTGTTGTTTAGACTGGAACATTTTTTTCCTTTACTACTTTCCATCATCTGCACAAAGCAACATAAGCAGCCGCTAAACTCAGCTGTAAATTTTCGTGTGCCCACATTTTTTTTCAAATCGAATTGAACCCAAGTGTTTATTTTACCGGAGTTCATGATACTCCATGGCATACTCCTGTGAAGGATCTTCGTAAATAAACAGCAACACGAAAACTTGTAAAAATAAATGATCTGTATATGATTTTAACCTAAGCTTTCCCGTGTCAGGGTTATTATTTTTTTAATCTAGTTTCAAAACCTTTTCACTCTTCGTAGTTTTTGCATAATTGTTTTGATACAAACTACATACTAGGTTGTTTTTTTTTTCCAGGTATTGCCCACCCCCTCTTGGCCCTTCTCCCTGCATTCCTGAAGATAGCGGCACCACGATACTGGAGCACCAGACCCTTTGAACTTGTCCTCACCCACAAGACTTGACTGATGTCGGACTGATAGGGATTTCAGGGCGAAGAATGGAAGATAGAGTGAAATGCTTAAAGATAAAAGTTAAAATGTTAAAACTTTAACAGTCAAAACCCAGAAGGGTAAAACTGTTAAAGGATAAAAACTAAAAACCAAAAATCCCTAAAGGATAAAACTGAAAACCCCAAACACTGAATGGTAAAACTTCAAAACCTAAAACACTAAATGATCAAACTCTAAAGCCTAAAACTCTAAATATTAAAACCAAAAACCCCAAACCCAAAATGATAAGTCTAAAACCTAAAACCCTAAATACTAAAACTGAAAAACAAAACCCCTGAATAATAAAACTGAAAAACCCAAACCCCTAAATGATAAAACTGTAAAACTTAACCAAAAACCCCACTTAAATGCTAAAACTAAAAAGCAAAAACCCCCGAAGGGTAAAACTCTAAAACCCAAAACCCAAAATCCTAAAACTAAAAACCAAAAACCTTGAATGATAAAACTCTAAAACCTAAAACCCAAAATGCTAAAACTGAAATCCAAAAACCCTGATTGACAAAACCGTAAACCCCAAAAACCTTAAAAACTGAAAACCAAAAACCCTGAAGGGTAAAACTATAAAAACTAACACACTGAAGGGTACAAATCTAAATAAATTTTAAAAACCTCTTCAAAGATAAAACACTAAAAACTGCATTCACAAAAGATAGAACTCTAAAAAGCATTTCCTCGACCTTCTAGATCTCTTTCATCTCGCCCTTATTCCTTAAAAGTCGAAGCATAGATGTCAAAAGTCATGTGGGTCATCTTAGTTCTCTGGCACAGTCTCTGACACCATGCCTGGTCAATGTTTCACACAAGACCCAGACCAAGAAAACATCAGGGAAGTCGAGCTTACCTACCTACCTGGGCAGTGTGGTCAGTAAAGATCGTGAGATGGACGAAGAAATCAAGTGCCGAACCAATAAAACCCGTCACGCCTTCAACACCCTTCGGCCAGTCTGGAGATCAACAGCCCTCACTCCACAACAAGATCCGGATCTTCAACACTATCAATTCAGTTCTACTTTATGGCTCAGAAATCTGGCGGGTAACAAAGACCAACACCCACGAACTCCAGACATTCACCAACAGATGTCTTAGGAACATCCTCGGTATCAGGTGGCCAGAAGTCATCTCCAACGAACAACTGTGGGACAGGACCAGACACGCCCCAGTCGAGTCTGAGATCAAGAAAAGGAAATGGGGATGGATCGGCCATACGCTCCGAAAGCCTGCTTCAAATGTCACATGGCAGGCCCTTGACTGGAATCAAAAAGAGAAGCGGAAAGTGGGTTGACCAAAATAGACCTGGCGCAGAAGCATTGAAGCAGAACCGAGTCGGTTAGAGGGGTGGTGTTGTGGTGCTTTGTTCGTGTCTAGAGGCAAAAGTCAAAGTCAAGAGGCAAGTGCACGTTATTTATTTTTCTTTATTGCTTTTACTGTTAGTGGTAACCTTGTAAAGCTGTAAATTTGAGCTGGATTTTTCTGTTTCCACATCATACCAAAAGTGTACCCTTGGAAAGTAACTCTCTCTCTCTCTCTCTCTCTCTCTCTCTCTCTCTCTCTCTCTCTCTCTCTCTCTCTCTCTCTCTCTCTCTCTCTCTCTCTCTCTCTCTCTCTCTCTCTCTCTCTCTCTCTCTCTCTCTCACATATATATATATATATATATAATAATGATAATACTAATGATGATATAATAATAATAATAATAATAATAATAATAATAATATGATGATGATGATGATGATGATGATGATGATAATACTACTAATAATAATACATGGAATTTATATAGCGCGATATCTTGTAAAAACAAATCAAAGCCCTTGCATTCGACCCATACAACACACAAGCGATCAACAATAACCTACAGCCCCAGCAAATTTGAATGTACACGCACGCGCGCGCACACACACACACACACACTTATAACAGTTATTCATATATATATATATATATATATATATGAGTTATCTAGTAAACTGACCTCTGCTTTGTTATAACATTGGCAAATTCTATTTTCACCGACCTCCCAGTCCCTGTCAATTCGGCAATTTTTGCGGAGTTTACAAAGATTTTTTGGTTTGTTTTTTTTACTTACAACTTATAGATTTTTGCGTGTATTTTTATTTGGATTCTTACCTGGCTGCTCATTTAGAGTTCGAAGGCTATAAACAATGTTCGTGTTTTTACATAGCAACTATTTTTGCCCCCTCCCCTCCCCCCCGCCCCCTTTAGTTTAGGTAACCGTATTCCGATATAGTGGATTTCAGATATGATTGATGCCTTTTTCTCACAAAGCTACTAAAGTAAAGTACTGTGGATTTTTGTTTTTGTTAGAATCAAGTGTGTGTGTGTGTGTGTGTGTGTGTGTGTGTGTGTGTGTGTGTGTGTGTGTGTGTGTGTGTGTGTGTGTGTGTACATGCAGACACACAATGGTGAAACGTTTGATGTTAGTTGTGCAGAATCCTTGTCGACCAAGAGGCTGCTGCAGTCCACAGGCTTCCTCCTTCTGTCAGGACAAGGGCCGGGCACGAGCTTAGTGAAACAAATTGTGAAAGCGCTGTGAGTGTGTAACATGTTGGACGTTCCCCAGCTGTATATAAATGGGTCAGAAGCTTTAGTAATAGGAAAATTTGGAAAGACGAAAACAAAAACGAAGACGAAAATGTGGTTCTAGTGCGCGACTTTTATATCAACTGGTTAGACAGAAGAACAAATATTCCTGAAGCACAGAGCAAAGACAAAAGCTAAGCACAGACAAAGAAATATTGACCATGCAAGCAGAAGCCCAGAAACCAATCTGACGACGACAGTTCTCCAAAGCAAGTTTGAGGGCAGAACAAGAAAGAGGCGGACTTTCTTCATTTTGCCAGTGCCAACATCACTGAGCTAGGTCAGCAGCCTGGGACGACTACAGAGGAGAATTCAGCAGCGACAAAGATGGCGAACCGTGGCGGCATGACGTGGAGCTCCTATCGTCCATAGTGGCGATGGAGACAGTTGATGCAGTGTAAGTGTTGTTATAGCCGCTGCTGTGGCCTAGTGGTTAGGGCGTTGTACTCGTAATCTAAAGGTTGCGGGTTCGATCCCAGCTATTCCGCTATGGCGTTGTGCCCTTGGAAAAGGCACTTTACGGCTATTTTCTCACCCCACCCAGGTGTAAAAGGGGTACCAACCTTGTGTTGGGGGTTAACCCTGCGATAGACTGGCGTCCTATCCAGGGGGGAGTCTATGACTCTCAGTCGCTTAACGCCACAGAAACCGGGATAAGCACCGGCCTGATGAGCCTTATGGCTCGGGACAGACTAAACTTAACTTAACTAAGTGTTGTTATGCTAAGATGATGTCATGACGGCAATCGTAATATACTTCAAAGCATAAAAATGTGATTTTTAGACGTTGGTGCTTTTTGCTTGAAACAACTGTATTAAGTTATTGACTTTAGCCATGTACATTATTTAGTTCTTTATTTTTGTTTTACTTATTTATTTATTTATTGATTGATTGATTGATTGATTGATTGATTGATTGATTTATCTATTTATTTATTTATCTATTTATTTATTCATCTATTTATTCATTTATTTTTTAAATTATTATTTAAAAAATTCATTTATTCATTTATTTATTCTTGTATATCGATGATAATGGAATGAGCATTCGTGTGCTTTTTAAAATCCAGTCCCCGCGTGTATGCAGTTTTGTAAATTTTGTTATCTGTTCCCACCGGCACACGATGGCCCACTCTTACGAAAAGCGAGCGCAATGGTCTGACCATTAGGCTATCCAGTCTCTTTTTCCCAAATGACAGCATTTGACATCAGAGGGATCGACATTTTTGAAGAGATACCTACTTGTATGATGATGTAAAAGCACATATCAATTTTTGTTGTCCGAACTAAGCTAGGAAACCCTTATTATAGCCCTCAGACCAACCAGCCCTGCCGGCATTTTACCTAAAATTGTACACGCAAGTACGAAAAACAAAGTTCATAAGTATTTAGAATATACTAATTTAAGTTAGTATTAAAGTATTAGTCAATGACATGAAATAAAGCTGTACAGTTCTCTTTGTATCAAATTAGTTGATGTCGAAAGTACTTGGTTATTTCCGTCAAGATGAGTTAGTTTGTATTAAAATGCATAAACACTTTCCCGTAATTTGATTGGAATCAAAAGTGCACAGTTGTGCCCTTCACAATGTGTTTATGGGTAGTTTAGTGGTTTTCTTCATATGAAACTATCTGGTATCGAGGCATGCAGTTATTTTCTTAATTTGGGAGTTAATTGTATCACAGTATGTAGCTTTGGGTTTGTTGGTAATTTCATTTTTCATACCCCTTTAAGTCACGGCAGATTTTCCTGCGTGAAGTTCGAGCAGCACCGTTATATTTTTCGGTCTGCAACTGTATTTGTTTTCCTATCTTTTTCTACAGAATTTTGCCGTGGGTTATTTACGTACGCTATACAACCGTGTGTAATATATGGGACCTCGGTTTATCGTATCATCCGAAAAACTAGCACCAAGACCACCACTCATGGTCTAATGGATGGGGGAAAAGTTTTGGGCCCAAAACAGGGATTAAAGCACCGCACACTTCCGACCCGGATTTTTTGCTTTCTAGGTAGGCGTGTTACCTCTTAGATTACTGATCCACCAGTATGAAAGAAGGAAGTTAGATGGCATCAGTATTTTTCTAAGTATTAGCTGGTAATTAATTTTATTGTAGTATATCTTCATATTAGCTGGTTGGTATCAACATTTCTTCTTTCATATAGAGTGTAAGATGCAAGGTCTTTTCTTCAGTGGGATTGTTGGCTTTACAGTATCATTTTTTTTCTTTTTTTTGCCTTTAGTAGACATAATTTTAACTATACAGCTATTTTCTGCAAAACTCTTTAAACTTACTATACATTTCGTTTCCTCAATATCGAGTTTGCATTAAAGAAGTTATTTCCTTCACAATGAATAATTCGGTGTCAAAATTTCTCTCCTTCCGAGTGGGTTTCTTAGTAATATTGTATAAAGGGCTTTCTTTCAGATTGAATTCATATTTCTAAGCACAACGTTCCTTCTTTGATTTTGAGCTAGCTGGCATCAAAGTAAAGAGGTTTCTGTCTTCATATTAAGTCAGTTGGCACACAGACCAAAGAAATATATTCTAATTGGTTGCTTTTAAAATCGAAGTGGTCTAACAGTACTGTTCCTGGCTTACGGCGTTGTCATATTGCCCTGGCTACATGCCGACAACAGTTAAACCTTAAATTCCATATAAAAGCGATTTACGCGTAAAGAGATGCAACTGGAAATGCAGGATGCTTAGAGAGCTAATATGACTAGGATCTTGTCATCGTCAATCGCACAGTCAGCTAGTGTTTCTCATATGAGCGAAAATGCGTTGCACTGCCGTATTAAGCCCCTGACAAGTCCGACCCGGCACATCCAACTTGGAGAATAGGATCTGACATTAATTTGTAGTGTTGTACATCGTCACTAAAGTCATCACTGGTCGCATAATTATGTTCACTGTATCGATCACTTCCCCTTTGATTTTGTTGCGATCTGCTAAGAACCAAAAGAGAAAAATTGTGTATAAGGCGAATGGTGGATATTTAAGGAAAACAGTATTACTTTACCTGATTCAACTTTTGCCCTGTCGTGGTGTTCCCTTGTGCTGGTAACACTTAACCTCTAACCCTAGTTGTTTTTTTTTGCTTTTTTTGACCCATGCTGCAAACACTAACGCTTGACCACCCAGGTGCTAACTTTATTACTGAAGACTAACACTGACCTGCTAACTTCCAGTTGTGTGGCATGGGGAACCAGTTCTACAAGGGAACACCAGTACAGGGGGAGAGGAGTCTGGTCTTACTGGCTAGTTGGAACAATATTTTGTTCTGTAAATTACCGCGAAAGTGGAAGGATTTGTAACAGAGAAATGACAGAAGGAAAAATAAGCCAGAGCTAAGTTTATTCTTAACGGCTTTATTAACAAGAAAACAAAGCGCGTGCTGCAGGGGAGTTAATCCAGTTATTCTCAGACTGTGCCATTGTAAAGTTTGCAAAACATTTCTTTTTTAAATTACTTGTCAGTAACTTCAAAATAGATTAGTTTACCTCTGATGTAGCTTTCTTACGTTGGACACCACCACCCTCTACAGCCAGAAAAGAGCAAAAAGCCAGTAACAGGACTGTTAACACATAAGCATTATCCCGTCTCAATGAAGGAAGACACCCCCACCAAAAAAAAAAAAAAGCAGCCTTTCATAGATTTTTGTCTTGTCTCTCTATGCTATGTCAAACCATGAATTCATCTCTTAGATAATAAAGTGTTTGCACTTGATATTTGTAGGCCCCTTTGTTCTGATATCAAGACATCGGTGGTCCAAAGGGAACGCGCCTGCCTAGAAAGCGAAAAGTCCGGGTTGGAGTATGCGGTGGTTTGAATCCCGTTTGAGCCCCAAACTTTTCCCCCATCCGTTAGACCATAAGTGGTGGTCTTGGTACTAGTCTTTCGGGTGAGACAATAGACCGTGGTCCCGTGTGTTACACATCATTATTTAGCGCACGTACCCCCCCGACAACAAGGGGGTTGTCCCTGGCAAAATTCTGTAGAAAAAAACCACTCTGATAGGGAAACAAATACAGTTGCAGACAGAAAAAAAGAGAAATGGGTAGGTGTTGCACTTGTGGCGATGCGCTCTCCCCGGGGAGGGCAGCCCGAATTTCATGCAGAGAAATATGCTGACATAAAGTGGTATCAAATTAAAAAAGAAAAATGATAAACTCCTGCCTAGAAAGTAAACAGACCGGTTCGAAGAGTGCGGTGGTTCCATTGCTGTTTATGGCCGAAACATTTTCCTCCATCTGGTAAACTTTCAATGGCGGTTTGGGTGCTACCTTTAGGTTGAGACGATAAACCGAGGTCCCGTGTGTTGCACATAATTACATAATTAATTAGTGCATATAAAGGAACCAACGGCAGCAAGAAAATTGTACCTGGCAATTTTTTTAAATAGAAAAAAGCCACTCTGACAAGGGAATCAAATTTAGTTGCAGATAAAGAACAAAAGTAATGAGTAGAATCAACATTCTTAAACTGTATAATGGTTGGTTGTAAAAAAGGTAATATTTTATTTTTATCAAACGATCAATTGAAAAATACTATGGTGCTGAAAGCTTTTGTTACATTCTGAAATATCAAAAATAGTCGCATAAAATTATCAAATTACATCTTATAATTATGAGCTGGGCTAGGCGTTATTTGAGGGCTTTTCCCCGTTTCATGTTTTAATAGTTAAAAACGAAACTCAAATCTTGTAGGGGTTGATAGGGTTTTTTTGTTGTTTTTTTTGTTTGGCATTTCCTTTTATTTCTGGATTTCCTAGTTTGATAACAATGTTTTTAGTCTTTTTGCATACAATTTCCTAAACCTGACATAAACATCAGCACACGCAATGTCTTTTAGGTTGTCCAAAAATTGTCAGAATATATTCAAGTGCTGTGTTGAAACATATGCTAAGTCTTGTGACAGCAGCTGATGTTAGGTCAGGACATTGTCGCCTTTATCCAGTATGCCTACACCGCAATACGAACTGTATGAACATGAAAGCAGAATGTCTTAAGTGTATGAATACAATAGTGATTATGATGCCCCCTTCCCCTCCCCCTCATAAAAAGGAACACGCGGGGGGGGGGGGGGGGGGGGGAACAATAGGCACATAGAAGAAAAGCATACCTATGCATATTTTTGAAGCGAAATATTATAACTGGACATGAGAATGGATAGAAAAAAAGTAAGCATTTAACACTACCACACACACTCACTAGAGCAAAATATAAACCCAGACAAAATGTAAATCCCTTTGTACATGTATAGAGACGCAGGCAACAGCACACACTAGAGCAACAATAAACCCAGCCGCCTGTTCACCGCAGCTGAACTTTAGTAGAACGCAGGCAGCATGTTTACACTGGGGCAATTATTGCTCCGGACACTAGGTAAGATAAAAGACTGGTTTCTATTAATTGAAAAAGTAAACCAAGAAAGGCTGTAATAAATATGGATTGCATTTTTTTTCGGCCTGATGAAGATATGTATGGAGCATGGACCTAGAAATAGAGGGGGAAAACGTATAAAACAAAAAAATAAAAATGGTGATCCACGATCTAGTCTACATGCAACTGAGTCCCTACACAAAATGAAAAAAAATATATATATATATATATATTCAAAGTAAGCAAAATCGGGGGGGGGGGGGTTGTTTGTTTCCTTTTTTGTTTTGGCGACCCATTAGTGATACTTAAACACTGGGGCGAGCAGAGGATATCCATGACGCAGTGGTATTTGCCTATGTGGCACTTTTTATGTATATTTTTGTACTTTACAATGTTTATCCTTTTAATTTTTTTGTTGTAATTTGGGGATAAGTAAAGCAGAATGGCTGGCGTCCTCAGCACAGTCTGGTTTATTTTTCTTAGGGAATGAAATGATTTAGGTATTGTCATTTAATGTTACTTTTCAGGTGGATAGGGTTAGATATTTGAAAGTATTAGGAAGTGTTGGTTTTGAACCTGAAGTTAAAAGTTACTGGAGCCACTGAAACTGAATGAGGTCACAGCCCTGCTATGGCCTTCGTGGTTGGTAGGGCTATAAACAGTATAGTAGGGTATGGTAGAGATGTGGAGAGGGGTGGGGGCGAGGGGAGGAGCGGTGAGGGGCAGAGATGGTTCTTTGTCATTTTTTTTTGGGGGGGGGGGGAGGTTGCTTTTTTTGTTTCGGGGGCGATGAAGATAGACGTGAAAAGCACTAACAAGAAATAGAGATGGTTTTCCTTTTTTTTTCTTTTTCTTAAAAGGTGAGATCTAGAGATCTACTGAAGAAATGTGTGTGTGTGTGTGTGTGTGTGTGTGTGTGTTGTGTGTGTGTGTGTGTGTGTGTGTGTGTGTGTGTGATGGTCAGTCATGTCGCCGTGACTTGACATTGGTGGACACTGCTTCGTTTGGGTTACTTTGTAGGTGGTTTTGGTTTTGGTTTCAGCTTTTTATCGAACCCAATGGTATAGTTAGTTTTGCCAGCGCATGGTCTTGGATTTTTTTTTTTTTTGCTTTCAACTAGGGAGACATTTTATTGTGATAACTGTATTTTTTGTATAGAATTTTACAATTTGCTGAGTTTTTTATTGTGATTTTTTTTATTATTAGAATTGTAAAAATCATGTCTTACTCATAATTGCATTCACATCAAAATATTAGTACATATGAATGGTCTTTTGATTCTATATTTTTTTATTTCGAGGATAACGGAGTAAGCACATGTGTGTCTTTTTAAAATCCAATCCCTGTGTTTATGCAGTTTGTACATTAGTATCATCATCATCATTGTCGTCGTTGTCATCGTCATCATCGGTATCATCATCATCAGTATCATTATCATCATCACCATCAGTATCATCACCGTCAGTATCATCATCAGTATCATCATCACCATCATAATCATCATCACCATCATAATCATCATCATCATCTGTACCATCATCAGTATCGTCATCATCGTTGTCAGTATCATCATAATCAGTATCGTCATCATCATCATCATCATCATCATCATCATCAGTATCATCATCATCAGTATCATCACCATCATCAGTATCATCACCATCATAAGTATCATCATAATCATCATCATCAGTATCATGTTCATCATCATCATCATCATCATCATCATCATCATCATCATCATCATCATCGGTATCATCATCATCAGTATCATACTCATCATCATCATCACCATCACAATCACCATCAATATCACAATTATCATCAGTACCATCATCATCATCATCACCATCAGTATCATCACCTTTATTATCATCTGTATCATTACCTGTATTATCATCATCTGTATCATGATCATTTGTATCATCATCATCAATATCCATATCATCATCAGTATAATCAGAATCATCATTAGTATCATCAATATCGTCATCAGTATCCTCATCAGTACCATCATCATCATCACCATCATCAGTATCCTCATCAGTACCATCATTATCATCATCACCATCATCAGTATCCTCATCAGTACCATCATCATCATCACCATCATCAGCATCATCATCACCATCATCAGTATCCTTATCAGTACCATCATCATCATCATCAGTATCCTCATCAGTACCATCACCATCATCAGTATCCTCATCAGTACCATCATCATCATCATCAGTATCCTCATCAGTACCATCATCATCATCAGTATCCTCATCAGTAACATCACCATCATTAGTATCCTCATCAGTACCATCATCATCATCATCCTCATCAGTACCATCATCATCATCATCAGTATCCTCATCAGTACCATCATCATCATCATCAGTATCCTCATCAGTACCATCATCATCATCATCAGTATCCTCATCAGTACCATCATCATCATCAGTATCCTCATCAGTACCATCACCATCATCAGTATCCTCATCAGTACCATCACCATCATCAGTATCCTCATAAGTACCATCACCATCATCATCATCAGTATCCTCATCAATACCATCATTATCATCATCACCATCATCAGTATCCTCATCAGTACCATCATTATCATCATCACCATCATCAGTATCCTCATCAGTACCATCATCATCATCATCACCATCATCAGTATCCTCATCAGTACCATCACCATCATCAGTATCCTCATCAGTACCATCACTATCATCAGTATCCTCATCAGTACCATCATCATCATCATCATCAGTATCCTCATCAGTACCATCACCATGATCAGTATCCTCATCAGTACCATCATCATCATCATCATCACCATGATCAGTATCCTCATCAGTACCATCATCATCATCATCATCATCATCATCATGACCATCATCAGTACCATCATCATCACCATCATCAGTATCCTCATCAGTACCATCACCATCATCATCACCATCATCAGTATCCTCATCAGTACCATCATCATCACCATCATCAGTATCCTCATCAGTACCATCATTATCATCATCACCATCATCAGTATCCTCATCAGTACCATCATCATCAGTATTATCAGTATCATTATCACCATTATCACCATCATCATCAGTTTCATTAGTATCATCATCATCATCATCATCAGTTTTATCATGAGTGTCATCATCGTCGTTATCATCATCACCATCATCATCATCATCAGTGTCATCATCATCATCATCATCAGTATCATCATCATCATCATCATCATCATCATCATCATCATCATCATCATCATCAGTATTACCATTATCATCATCATCATTATCAGTATCATCACCATTATCAGCATTAGTATCATCATCAGTATCATCTTCAGTATCATCATCAGTATCAGTATCATTATCAGTATCATTATTGCAATTATCATTATTGGTATTAATGTTAGTGTATTATCATATTTATCATTTACTGTTGTTGTTGTTGTGATCATCAGAATACATTTTGTGTTGCATTGCTCGGAGCTGGTATTCTACTGATAGGACTGTACCTTTTTTTACGAATGTAGCACTAGAACAGAATGATATAGATCCATGCGCAGACTCTACATGTAAGGGTGTAAATAAATCAGTCTGTTGCTGTGATTAAAATGTCACTGCTGCAGTCTTTTGATAGCATTTAATACTGCCAAAAACTACACTGTTTTATTTTTTGTTATCAATTTCTAAAAGAAAAGAAAAAAAAGAAGAAAAAATAAGTCGGTGCTACCCGCACTCTTTGAAAAATCAGTGTCGTTTTGCTGGAGATATATTTACATTAACAAAAATCATTTGCCTATATCACTTTTATGTGGACAGATGTAAAATTGAAGACCAGAAATCATTACGTGTTTGAGTTTGCCATCAATATCCTTGTCCGGTATTCAGATTGTTCTTGATATTGAAGTTTGGTGTGTTTTTTCTCTGGAAACATTTTTTTCAAAAGTTTGCTATAATCAATTTTCAAATGTGCAATGCTTTTGTGATTTTTGAATGCGAGTAAGATTGAAAAGTATTTCTTCTGTATTTCAATTATTTAAGTAGGTTTTGGAAATCTTAACTGCTGTATTTTTTTAAAAGTTTCTTTTACCTTTTTCAAGCATTGATTTTTTTCTAAAAGATTATAAAGCGCGTGTTAGTGTGTGTGTGCGTGTGTGCGCGCGCGCGCGCGCGTGTGTGTGTGTGTGCGCACGCGCGCCTTTGTGTGTGTGTGTGTGTGTGTGTGTGTTTGTGTGTGTGTGTGTGTGTGTGTGTGTGTGTGTGTGTGTGTGTGTACAATTTCACGGTTTTTTAAAAAAATGCGCGCGTGTGTATGTGTGTGTGTGGGTGTAATGGTTTACTTTTCTATTTCGAAGATAATGGAATAAATACAAATACTTTTTTATATCCAATCCCAGTGTGCACGCATTTTTGTAAGTTGTCATTTGTTCCACTGAATGGAAGAGAGTGGTAGGCTGAGGCATAGTATGCAAAACAGATTTTTTCTTCAAATCAAAACAGAAAGGACATGTGGCCCAAACCGATAACTTAGATGTGCTACAAATAGAATTTATTAGCTTTTAATGATGCTGATGCTTGCAAGGTTAAGATGTGTTCAGGTCTTAGTTTTTTTTAAAATTCAATTTGGATTAGTTTCTAGTATGTACACGACTTTGTATTCTGTCGACTACATTTGCATTGTGTTTGGCTATTTTTTCGATTTTACGTTTTTACTTGTTGTTTTCCAAAAATGTGGTATTGCAGACTTGATTTTTTTCGAGATTATGTATGATTTAAATCTTTCGCAAACAAAAAAAAATGTACGTTTCCAGTTGTAAATGTTTTTCCATCTGTACCAAAA
>CM060321.1:1834100-1836600 GCA_030674155.1 Stramonita haemastoma | reverse complement strand
ACACACACACACACACACACACACACACACACACACACACACACACACACACACACACCCCCCCCCCACACACACACACACATACACACACACATACACACACACACGCACACACACACACAACTACAACATCAACAACAATACCACACAGTCATCTAAACCTTGGCAGTAATGAATGGCAACACTTAGCGTTGTGTGACTGATACCTGATGTCACCTGTCTGACACGAAAGTGAAAAGGCCGCTTATTCCATTATCCTCGATATAAAAGAATAAATCAAGTTTGTTTGTGGACTAATTCTTTATTAGTCCCCAATTCCAACATGAAGACCATTTGGAAAAACAGGAACATCTTGCTCAGCTCACAGATCAGGCTGATGCGGTCTCTGGTCATCTCAATATTCCTGTATGCTTGTGAGTCATGGACCCTCACAGCGGATCTGGAGAGGAGAATACAGGCCACAGAGATGAGATGCGTTCGCAGACTCCTTGGCATCTCTTACAAAGACCACATTACTAACGAGGAAGTGAGAATCAGAATCGGTCAAGCCATCAGGCCCTTTGAAGATCTCCTGACCACAGTCAAAAACACAAACTGAAGTGGTATGGGCACGTCTCAAGATCAACTGGGCTCGCCAAGACGATTCTGCATGGAACTGTGCTAGGCGGGAGAGGGAGAGGCAGGCAGAGAAAGAGATGGGGAGGACAACATCCGAGAGTGGATGGGCCTCAGGCTGAGTGACACCCTGAGAAAGGTCGAGGACAGAGGGAAATGGAGAGAGCTGGTTGCGAGGTCTTCCATGGCGCCCCTACGGTCTAAATAGACTATGGGGTAGAAGACGAATTAGATCATTGTCTCTTGGATCCCTTCCTTGTTATTGATCCATCCTTATTCTCATAACAGTTTTATCATCTGATATCAAGGTGCCGTTCCATCTCTACATTTTCAGACCTCTCAAACACAAGCACTGGACACTCAAACTGGGTCTCAGGGGTTTGAATTACACATGAGTCAACCTCCTGATTTTTTAGTTTATGTCACAAAGGCTCAACAGGGTTTTCCAATTATCTCCCCTTTTTCTTCTTACGCCGTCAGACACGGTTTATCTCCCCTCCCCAGCGACACTTTATGTCTCCTTTGCCTCAAGATGGCAAAGAGCTGGTGTCTCACTGAGAAGATTTGGATCTTCAAAGTCAAGTCTGGCTAGCTAGGGGTGGGGGTGGGTGGGGTGGAGAAGTTGTGGGGGGGGGACGAAGGTTAGCCTAGTGGTCAGAACATTGCGCTCGCAATTTGACGACCCGGGTTCGATTCCCGTTCGAGGAAAATTTTCTCCTGGAGTTAACATCAATGCTGACTTCACTCTCCCCAATGTCCTTCGGATGAGACTACAAACCGAGGCCCCGTGTGTGAATGCACGCAGAACATCTTGCACACACGTTGAATCCTGTGGTGCTTTTCGTAAGAGTATGCCATTGTGTGCCGGTGGGAATAAATGACATTTACAAAACTGCATACAAACGGGGACTGGATGTAAAAAACACATTAGTGCTTATCCCATTATCCTCGATATAAAAAGAATAAAAGAAAATAAAAATATAAATTACTTTTGCTGGGGCATAGTAGTGTTACATATTGACAGTGTGTCTCAGTTTCTGTCATTGTCTTTGGGTTTGTTTTTTTCCTTACTCGTATCTTTGAGTGTGCGCCATAATTATTTGCCCACGTGGAGGTGTGAAACAGTGCATGCATGCATGTCTAATTGGGTGAAAGCTATAAAGGTTGAGAGAGAGAGGGAAAGACAGACACAGAGAGAGAGAGAGGGCGAGGGAGAGGGAGGGAGAGAGAGAGAGAGAGAGAGAGAGAGAGAGAGAGAGAGAGAGAGAGAGAGAGAGAGAGAGAGAGAGAGAGAGAGAGAGAGAGAGAGAGAGAGAGACAGAGAGAGAGAGAGACAGAGACAGAGACAGAGACAGAGAGACAGAGACAGAGTCAAAGACACAGAGAGAGAGACAGAGAGAGACAGAGAGAGAGACAGAGAGAGAGACAGAGGGACAGAGAGATATATACAATCATAGACAGTGAAACGTAAAAACGTAGAGAAAGACACAGACAGATAGACAGTCAGACAGACAGAGAAAGGAGCAAGTAGAAGGAAAGAGAAGTTCAAAAACAGAAACACTGACCCTCACCCATAACACCCCCCCCCCAAAAAAAAAAAAAAAAAAAAAAAAAAAACCCATCCTAACCACTTTAATTAAAATCCCCAAACAAATCGATACCAACACTGACATTTCAGAAGAAGAGAGAGAGAAAAAAACCCAAAACAAGAACCAACTGTTATAAGCAGACGTGTCCAAATTATTCCAGAATGCAATCTCTGGGCTGTTTCCTGACCAATGTAGCGGAACCAGTCTTTCGCTCCCACATCTCTTCTGCTTTGCAACAGACGGTTTGACAGGTCAGACAGTTGAGTGCAGTGCACATTGACAGACAGACATACAGA
>CM060321.1:1820298-1821500 GCA_030674155.1 Stramonita haemastoma | reverse complement strand
CAGTATTCCCTCCTCTGCGAAAGAAAAATAATGATGTGAATATCGATTTAATTCTGGATGCCAGTTTGTTTTGCTACTCAGATGTACTTAAAGTCACATGTTACTTTGTACTTAAGAAAACCCTTTAAATTCTTTTTTTATTTTTTTTATTTAACAGAGGATCAAGCACTGTAGAGAGGACATGACAGAAATTCTTGCACAATTCTTCCTGGGAAAAACAACAGCTAACATCAACAGTCTCAGTTTCATGTGTTCATTCCATTTTCATGTTTATACCACTGTTAAGTCACGGCAGATCAGATTTCTCTAAGTGAAATCGAGAATTAGCTGCTCCCCAGTGAGAGGACGTCGCCACAAGAGCGAGTCGCTAAACCTTTTTTCTTTTCGTTTTCTATCTGCGCAGCTGTTTTTTGTCGCCATCAGAGAGGTTCGATTTATACAGAAATTTGCCAGGGACAACAAACCGATGGATCTGTGGTGGTAGGTGGTAACGGCCTTGCCTAGAATGCAAAAAAGTACGGGTCGGAGATGGTGTGCGGTGGTTTGTACCACCGATTGACCCAAACATTTTCCCTATCCATTCAGACCTGAGTGGTGGGTCTGGGCGCTATTTATATCGGGATGAAACGATAACGAGGTTCCCGTGTGTTACACTTCACTATTAGCGGACCGTAAAAGAAGCCCAATGCAACATGTGGTTAATCCTGGCAAAATTCTGTAGAAAAATCCCAATCTAGATAGGGAAACAAATACAGTTGAATGCAGGAAGAAGAAAAAAATGGGTTAGGCGCTGCTCTTGTGCGACGCGCTCTCCCGGGGGAGAGAGAGACAGCCCGAATTTCACACAGCAGAGAAATCTGCTGTGACATAAAGTGGTACAAAATACAAAATACAAACACTCTGATCTTGTTGGCCGTGTACAGCTCGCCAGTAAAGGACAAAAAAATCGCGTGACATGATTTATTTTATTTTATCTATTTATTCTTTTATATCGAAGATAATGGAATAAGCACTCTTGTGCTTTTTTTACATCCAGTCCCCGTGTGTATGCACTTTTGTAAATGTCATCTGTCCCCACTGGCACACGAGGGCCTACTCTTACGAAAAGCGGTACAGGATTTAACGTGAGCGCAAGATGTTCTGCATGCTGTTCGCACACACGGGGCCTCGGTTTTAAAGTCTCATCCGAAGGATGAAGAGCG
>CM060321.1:1805298-1807798 GCA_030674155.1 Stramonita haemastoma | reverse complement strand
TCTTCCTCTTTGTCTTTTGTTTCTGTCTGTCGCTGAGTCTTCTTCGTTTTTGGGGGGGTTTCTTTTCTGCGACTCTGAATCTCAAGAGTAGTCAAACTATCAATAATGAAATGGTATGGTAGATATGTGTCTCTTGCTGTTCTTGAAGTTTTGTCTACTTCCTAAAAGTTTTTTGGGTTTTGTTTTTTGTTATTTTCGGTTTGGGGTTTTGTCTGCTTTTTTTTTTAGTTTTGTTTTGTATGTTTCTGTCTTGGTTTAACTTTTTTGGGTCTGAATTTGCATGTATGTTTGGTTTTTGTTTTCATTCTTTCTTTATATTTGTATCCGTTGATTGTCTTCTTCTTTTTCTTCTTCTTGTTCTTCTTGTTCTTCTTCTTCTTCTTCTTGTTCTTCTTCTTCTTCTTTCTTCTTCTTCTTCTTCTTCTTCTTCTTCTTCTTCTTCTTCTTCTTCTTCTTCTTCTTCTTCTTCTTCCTTCTTCTTCTTCCCAATTCTTGTTCTTGTTCTTGTTGTTCTTGTTCTTGATCTTCTTGTTCTTGTTCTTCTTGTTCTTGTTCTTGTTCTTCTTGTTCTTCTTCTTCTTCTTCTTGTTCTTCTTCTTCTTCTTCTTCTTCTTCTTCTTCTTGTTCTTCTTCTTCTTCTTCTTCTTCTTCTTCTTCTTCTTCTTCTTCTTCTTCTTCTTCTTCTTCTTCTTTTTCTTTGCAATTCTTCTTCGCAATTCTTCTTCGCAATTCCTCTTCGCAATTCTTCTTCGTAATACTTCTTCGCAATTTTTCTTATCCCTGAACTATCACCTTCTTCCTCTCAGGATCTCACGTGTATTGATGCTATCATGTCGTGTGAAAAGAACCAGCAGACCTTTGAAAACTGAGCGGTTTTTATGTCAACATTTCACTGGCTAACGTATTTTCTATACCATGAAAGAAAAGCAACAGACAAGCAAAAACTAAGACGCAGTAAAGTGACTGATAGAGAGAGAGAGATAAAGACACACACACACATACACAAACATACGTACACCCACCCACAAACGCCCACAACGCATACTCGTACACACACGCGCGCGTGAGCGCGCGCACGCACACATGCAAACACACACACACACACACACGTACACATGCACGCACGCTCGCACGCACATACACACACAGATACACACAGACAGAGACAGAGACAGAGACAGAGACACACACACACACACAGAAATACACAGACACACACACAGACACACACAGACACACACACACACACACACACACACACACACACACACACACACACACACACACACCACACACACACACACGCACGCACGCGCACGCACACACATATTCAATACTTGAGATTTTAACATCAATAACTCATTCAGTTACCATTTTCAATTTTGTCCTTATCTTTTAGAAGAAAGTATCCGAACCAAATAAATCGTTTATGAGCCCAGCGAAAGAATAGAAAGCCTGGTCTACATACATCGGATGAGACTATAAACCAAGGTCCCGTGTGTGAACACAAGCAGAACACATTGCCCACACGATAAAAACTGTTTCTTTTTTCAAAAGAGTAGAATATCGTGTGCCGGTGGGAACAGATGACAATTTATAATTTAAAAAGCTGCATACGCACAGCGACTTGAGGTAAAAAAAAAAACAAACCCTCACACAGGTGCTTATTTCATTGTCCTAGAAATAAAAAGAAACAGACAAACAAACAAATAAATAAATAAATAAATAAATAAATAAATAAATAAATAATCACACTGTGTCACAACAAAGACAACACCCCCACAACCCCCTCCCCCCACAAACACACACACACACCCCCCCCCCCCCCCCCCCCCCCCCCACACACACACACATACACACAAATTACGTTACAACAAACATAAAAGAGATCATGCCCTTTCTGATCCTTTTCAAGGACATTTCGGAACAATGCAGACATAGGCTAGCATCTAGGAGCAAGTCGCAAAATAATGATAGATCTCACCAGTGGACCGGTGAGTAGTTTTTGTGCGCGTTAAATATCATTCTGTGCGCGTTAAATATCATTCTGTTAGCCAACAAATAGTGCGCACTAAAATAATAGAGTTTACTTTTTTCTTTGTTTTTCATGTATTTCAGTTTTTTCTTTTTTCTTGTTTTTTGTTTGAATTTTCTCTATTTTTTTTCTCTTTTCAGTACTGTCTTTTCCGTTGTGTTCTTTTTTTCTTCTTGTCTTTTTTTCTTTACTGTTTTCGTTTTTCTTCTTGTCTATTTTTCTCTCTTTTTTTCTTTTGCATTTCTTTCTTTGTTGTTTTTTTGTTTCTTTCTTTCTTTATCTTTTTTTCTTCTTTCTTTCTTTCTTTCTTTCTTTCTTTCTTCTTTCTTTCTTTCTTTCTTTCTTTCTTTCTTTCTTTCTTTCTTTTTTCTTTCTTTCTTTCCATCTTTCTTTCTTTCTTTCTCTCTTTCTTTGTATTTTTTTTTCTTCTTTCTGTTCGTTCTTATTCGTTACCTCTCTTTTCTT
>CM060321.1:1775298-1777798 GCA_030674155.1 Stramonita haemastoma | reverse complement strand
CAAGCAAAGAAGATTTCTCTGCTTACCAGTCCCAAATTTTCCCAATGTCTTTTCATCAAATTGGAGAGGAAAACATGCAATGCAAACAACAGAACAGCTCTTCTGATTTTGGGGAACGGATGACAAAATTTACAAAAAAAAACTAAAAAACTGCATTCACACGGGTACTGGATTTAAAGAGTACATAAGTGCTTATTCAATTATCCTCGAAATAAAAGAATGAATAAATACAATAATAAATATATTATGCATTACAAGGAAACAAAATCCCTAATAGACCCTTACTCACACACACACACACACATACACACACACACACACACACACACACACACACACACACACACACACACACACACACACACACACACACACACACACACACACACACACACATATACACACAGGGAGAGACAGACAGACATAGAGGCAGAGACAGGGACTGAAAGATACTGGCACAAAGAGAGTGACAGAGATAATTTTCAATTTGAATTCCTTTATTTGAATTTTATTTAGGCGTGAAAAAGGGGATTTTTCGTCTTTTTTTTCTCTCAGAAAACCAAGCTTTTTGATTAGCCGAATTTTCTTTCAATCATTTTCTATTCAATACATGTTAAAATCTTTCATTCACTTATTACTTCATTGTATGAACGATTAGTAGGTATATCAATTAATCAACTGACTACAACTGACTGTTTGGCTGATTACTTGATCGATTGACTGACTGATCGTAAAGTAACGGAAATGGATTGATGCATTGATTGACAGACAAACTTGTCAACTTCTGATCGATATTTTCCCCCCGTGTATTTTGTAGCCTGTTTACAGGTTAGATACAGCAATGTCCCTGACCTGGTCTTCTTTTGGACCAGTATGCCAGTTCTAACATAACAAGGAAACTGTCTTGTAAAAAAAGACATCAATATATCGAATACTACTAATCAACACGGCGAGAATCTTCGGACATTTTGCTAAAAAAAACTATAAAAAAACAAACAAAAAAGAGATCAATACCTGGCTACAGTCTAATATCATTCTCACTATCGAACTGTCCTTTCCGAGTTAGCAGATGTAGAAAAGTTTCTAAGGTGATAGAGTCGGCCACGCAGGGGGGGGGGGGGGGGGGGGGGGGGGGGGGGGGGGGGGGGGAGAGGGGGGGGGAGGGAGGGCGGGATAGCCTAGTGGTCAGAACCTTTTTGCTTGTGATTTGACAGCCCCAGGTTCGAGTCACCGCAGAGGCGCCCGTTTTTCGGGATTGATGCCTTGGAGTTAACATAAGTGCTGATTCTACTTCCCAAAAAGCACGCACGCACGCACGCACGCACCCACATACACACACAGAAACACACACACACATACACAAATACACACACACATAGATACACACGCATACATAACACACACACACATACACTCATACACTTATTTATATATGTGTGTATGTATATATAGATAGATACATACAGATAGATAAGTATATAGATATATATTATATATAATGTTTATAGATGGATAGATAGATAGATAGATAGATAGATAGATAGATAGATAGATAGATAGATAGATAGATAGATAGATAGATAGATAAATAGACAGACAGACAGACAGATAGATAGATAGATAGATAGATAGATAGATAGATAGATAGATAGATAGATAGATAGATAGATAGATAGATAGATAGATAGATAGATAGATAGATAGATAGATAGATAGATAGATAGATAGGTAGATAGATAGATAGATAGATACATACATACATACATACATACATACATACATACATACATACATACATACATACATACATACATACATACATACATAGATACATACATAGATACATAGATAGATACACAGATACATAGATAGATACAGAGATAAATACATACATACATAGATAAATACATAGATACATAGATAAATACATCGATACATAGATATACAAGTTATATTCACACCTAACATGTTTACTCAACAGAAGAAAAAAACAACTATCTGGATGAAGAAAGAGGAAGATGGCAGCAAGAGGAATCAGCTAATGGAATAGGCTTTATCCCAACACCATAATTATTCCAGAATGATATTCGGGGGAACAGGAGTGGAAATGGAGAAAGGGGGGGGGAGGGGGGGTTGTGAACTAATTTTTGGACAAAATTACAAGACAGGGCCAGAATGGAGCGGGTAGCTGATAGAAGAAGCACCGGCTGATGGGGAGAGAGAGAGAGAGAGAGAGAGAGAGAGAGAGAGAGAGAGAGAGAGAGAGAGAGAGAGAGAGAGAGAGAGAGAGAGAGAGAGGAGAGAGAGAGAGGAGAGATGGAGAGAGGGAGAGAGAGAGAGGGGAGAGAGGAGAGAGAGAGAGAGGGAGAGAGGGAGAGAGAGAGGGAGAAGAGAGAGAGAGAGAGAGAGAGAGAGAGAGAGAGAGAGAGAGAGAGAGAGAGAGAGAGAGAGAGAGAGAGAGAGAGAGAGAGAGAGAGAAGAGAGAGAAGAGAGAGAGAGA
>CM060321.1:1757798-1772798 GCA_030674155.1 Stramonita haemastoma | reverse complement strand
GATAGATAGATAGATAGATAGATAGATAGATAGATAGATAGATAGATAGTCACAAGGACACACATACAAAATGCTCAGACATGCAAATAACCATAACACAGACATGCTCAATAATCCACAACAGTAAACAAAAATGGCATCTTGGGGTCTTAGCACAACCATATTCTATAATTTGCTTGCAATGTTTAGTAAGGACCAAGTTGTTAAAATGGAAAGAGCGTGAGGTAAAAGTGGGATACATGGAATGAGGGAATGCAGCAGATTTTTTGTGGGAAGACAGCTATAGAATAATGATGCCCTGTCCATGAAATGACAAGTCAGCCTTACAGCATGTCTGGGAAGGAGGGAGAAGGGGGTCGGTGATGATATTTTGTTTTACCATTTCTTGGTATTTGTTGAAAAAGTCACTAGCCTTCTAACTTTGTTTCATTATGATTTGTTTTGTTGATTTGTCATTGGCCTTCTAATTTTGTGTCATTATGATTTGCTTGTTGATTTGTTTTCCTTGGATTGAGTCCAAAGGTTTGCCAATGGTGAGATTTTGCTTATGCAGCCACCTTTGTCCACCATGGATGTAGCCACTCTCTGACTTTGGGGATTTATGGTGGGAATACTCACGTTTCCGAAACCCACCAAACGTTGAAACGAACTAGGGTATCTTTAGCATGCATATTCTATATTTTGCATGTTATGGCTAATGTGCATGTGAATTTGACCTTGAAGATTTAAAAAATACCCACCCTCAATATTATTCACCAACCGGCACCAAGCTTCAAACCCACGACTTTATAGACCCATGGGTTTGAAGTCAAAACGACCTCAACCGCTTGGTTATAGCATCAATAATTGACAATGTAGTAGAAATGTAAGCCTGACATTTAGAGAAAAGAAGGACAATATTATCAGCTGATAATCTGGAATGGAAGTGTGGTTAGCAGCTGGGTCTATTCATAACTAGTTTGCAAGCAAACTGACAGAATAGACAAAAGATGTTTCTATCCTCAGTCCCACCATGTGCGTGTCAGAATACTGCCCTTTCTTCAGTGTAGTGGCAAATACTTGTTAAAACTGGCCAGCTGGATGTGTAAAAGGAGACCCTATGAAGTGGTCACATTTCCTTTTGTTGTTCATGCAGGTAGGTACATCTTTACTATTACATGAGGAGAATGCAGACACTTAACAGGAGATGAGAGAGAGAGAGAGAACAGAGACACAGAAGAGAAGAGAGAGGGGGGAGGGAGAGCAGTCTCAATTTCATGTGGATAAAACTATATGCCACCATACAATACGAAATTGTTCAAAACTCTTGCTGCTTAGAGAAAAGAAACTAAACTTCTAAAAGCCCTTGACACGTTTACCCTGATAGAAATCAAAAAAAAGAATAATGGTTTAAAATGTTTCAGGTTCAGTGGAAGGCTGACTCAGAGTTGCACACTTTCTTTTAAGCTGGCAAAGTGACAGAATGATTCAAAGATGTTCCCATATTGAGGGCCGTGATCTGTGTGACAGGGACATGCAATTACTGGGGCTGTAAAGCCCTGTGAACTGGCCGGCTGTTCTCCCCCAGAAGAGAGAGTGTGAGTGATCCATGTTCCTTTTTTTTTTGTGGCTGTTGCCTGCTTTGTTAGTTTTGCTTGGTGAGACTTGCATTAATAAATGGTGAAATGGGAGAGAGAGAGAGAAAGAGAAAGAGAAAGAGAGAGAGAGAGAGAGAGAGAGAGAGAGAGAGAGAGAGAGAGAGAGAGAGAGAGAGAGAGAGAGAGAGAGAGAGAGAGAGAGAGAGAGAGAAAGAGACAGACAGACAGACAGACAGAGACAAAGACAGACAGACAGACAGACAGACAGACAGACAGAGACAAAGACAGAGACAAAGACAGAGACAAAGACAGACAGACAGACAGAGACAAGACAGACAGACAAAGAGACAGACAGACAGACAGACAGATAGACAGACAGGCAATAATACAGACAGAGGCAAATAGAGAACTATGAACAACAGAGCACAGGAAAAAAGACCATCAAATATAAATGAACTATCCTAGTAGTGCCTAAAGCTGTTTTATATAAAAAGGAGTAGTGAAGAATGAGTTTGCCTTTGACATACCTCAGATAAGATTCCACATGAACAAAAAATGTCCCCAAGTTATTCTATTAAAGGCCTCGTTTATACTTTTGCTAAAACCTGTATCACAACTGCCGGCCATGGAATAATATTTAGTGCCTCGGATTATGAACTGGAAGGTCGCAGGTTCAAATCAGATATGATTAAAAACAAAAAAGTCTGTCCCGAGCCTAAGGCTCATCAGGCCGGTGCTTAATCCGGTTTTTGTGGCGTTAAGCGACTGAGAGTCCTAGACTCCCCCCCCCCCCCCCCTGGATAGGACGCCAGTCTATCGCAGGGTTAACCCCCAACACAAGGTTGGTATCCCCTTTTTACACCTGAGTGGGGTGAGAAAATAGCGGTAAAGTGCCTTTTCCAAGGGCACAACGCCATAGTCGAAAGTTGGGATCGAACCCGCAACCTTTAGATTACGAGATCAACGCCCTAACCACTAGACCACAGCGGCAGCTGATATGATTCATAAGGAAGTTATTTGGACTCAGCTGGCTCCTACCCAGAGTGAGTGGGCTATGGACTCACTGGGAAGACTGGAACCACACTCTCAAGCTTCATACACTTTTCAGATGCGAGTTAAATAATATTGCTTTAATTTTCTGACCAAAACTGTAGGTGCTTGTATCTCTCAGGCCTGGTTGAGGGAGGGATTTATTATGACAGGAAGCATACATTAATCACGTAGTCTCAAACCAGATGCATTTCCGTAGCAGCATTGTTACATCATCTTCATTGTTATTGATCATCATGCCCTTAAAGAAATTTGCATTTGATTCTGCAGCTCACAGGTGATAAGGCAGCCAAAACTAATCCTTATTCAAAGGGAATGATGCTGGAATACACCAAAGAATCTCTTCACGTTAGGACACATATCAAGCCAATGTAAGTCTTGACGTGGCTTATTTTTAACCCTTAAATCGACGATAGATTTAAGGATTGCAATGTTGTTTTTTTCTAAACCACATATCCTGGGTAACAGGTAATCCAAAATGACTCAAACCAACAGGCTCAGCTACCATCCTTTCAAGAGAACGACATTTTAGCTGGTCAAAGACTGTGCCTCCCAAGATAAATAGTAGGTAGGTGTTCCCTTAAACCTATGAGGGATTGAGGTGTCAGAGACCTCAGCTTCTCCAGAGGCCAGCATTTTGAGGACAGCGCCTATCTCTTCCCCCTTGCTACTTTACCTGTCTCGTCCCTTAAGAGGGCAGGTACCCATTTACTGCTGTGTAAACTGGAGGACTGCACTGAAGCTAAGAACGGGACGGGGTCGGGATAGCCTAGTGGTCAGAACATTGCGCTCGCAATTTGCCGACTCGAGTTCGATTCCCATTGAAGGGGATTTTTCCCCTAGAGTTAACATCAGTGCTGACTCCACTCTCCCCAAAAGACCCTCGGATGTGACTGTAAACCGAGGCCCCGTGTGCGAACGCACGCAGAAACATCTTGCGCACACGTTAAATTCGTTCCGATTTTCGCAAGAGTAAGCCATCGTGTGTCGGTGGGAACAGATGACAAGTACAAAATTGCATACACCCGAGGACTGGGTGTAAAAAAGCACAAGAGTACTTATTCCATTATCCTCGAAATAAAAGAATAAATCAAATCAAATCAAATCCCTAAAGAGGGCAGGTACCCATTTACTGCTGTATAAACTGGAGGACTGTAGTGAAGCTAAGACGCACGAACGGGTAACCATCTAAGAGATAGCAAAGCTCAATGCTGCTTAAAATTAGCTTTGGAGGAGCAAGTGCTCTGACCATTAAGCTACCCCGCCCCCTACAGAAAATATAAATGCTCATTAATTTAATAAGACAAGATGAATGAGAAAGGGGTGAGAAGGAGACGCAGAGTAGGAGGAGGAGGAGGAAGAAGAAGAAATAGGAGGAGGAGAAAGAAGGAGGAGGATGAAAAAATGTTTCCGTTACTTGAAAAAAATCGAAAAGACATTGGAAAAAGAAAACAGATTAACATATCTTTTGATAATATAATAAGCAAATCAAACAAATAAATGGATAAATAAATAGTTTGACAAATAAAATATTGATAAATAAATAGATAAACAGATATGCAAATAATGAATTTGTAATGTGAATCTAAAAAGCGATCTTAGAATCTACATTTTAAATGAAGTAATGAAGGGTTCGACAAGGGAGGCAACTGAAACGAAAGAACGGTAATTACTCTGATTTTTAATCTCGGGTTTCAAGAATTTGTTGAAATTATCTGCAATTTCGATAAAAGCGCAAGAACATGAAGAAAATCATACAAAAAGAAAGAGAAACACGCCAACAACAAAAATAAATCCATCCACTAGTAATCAACCAACCATCCAACCAGTCAACCAACCAGCCAGCCTGCCTACCAGTCAGTAAACCGGCAAAGCTTTAAGATCAGTCACATTTTGTTCATGTTTATTTTATATATATATATATATATATATATATATATATATATAATATATATATATATATATCTTGCCGCGAGAGAAAGACAATGCTGTTGTAGTATCATGTTCTATAAATGACATTCATTCTACAACAATTTTGGATGAACCATCGGGTGACAAAAAAATCATGTATTTATCCAATTACACCCTAAACTGGACAAGCAGACAAATTAACCAGACTGCCAGCCCGCCGCACAGACAACCAGTAAGTAAGCTAGCAGGCAAGTATTTATAGCACTCGACCCTCCAACTACTGATCGACTGGTTTAAACAGTTTTATTTGTTCAGAAACAACAAGCAACAATATATGAAATGAGTACAACAAGCAAAGCTTACGTGGGTACTCAAACATCCATATATATGCAGGAATAGGCTGCAGCTGAACAACATTGCATCAAATAATGAACGATAAGACAAGATAAGATGACTAAGTATTTAAAGACTGCGAAAACACCAGAAAAAAAAAAAAACAAAAAACAACACAACAACAAGCGGGTAGATGCATCATAGCAAGGCAAGAAAACACCAACGCAGTACCGGCTGCGACATGACACGCCTACACCAGAAAACAACAACACAACATACAATCATAATATTTAACACGCGAGGCTGCAGCTCTCTCATAAAAATACTATGTGAACTCGCGTGCACCCACGCACGCACACGCGCACGCACAAGGCCACACGTGCGCGCGAGCCACAAATGTGCAACACATAGTATCAAAGCCGTATTCGCAAACTATATACTGTATACGATCCGTATACTGATCGACTAATCTATTAATCGAACAGTTGAACAGATTATTACTTTCTAGGCATATTTCATCCACATTTTTACACATCTGCCTCAATGAGAACTGCTGGGAGTGAGAGGGAGAGGGAGCTATTTCCTGCACCCACTCCTGATCCAATCTAGAAATGACACCCGAGTACAAAGGCGTGCAGAAGTAATGGATTGACCTTGTCAGACTGCATCAGAGCTTTTTTCAACTCTGACACCCTGGTAATCGCCCTTCATGGCATGATTAAAGTCATTTGGACTTGACTTGACTTGACTTGACAGCCTTGGAAGTTCGGGCCCATGAATAAAAATGAGAAGGAAAAATCCTTCAGACAAAGACAGGTTAGACCTTGGAACTCAAAGCAAAATCAAAGAAATTGCATATATTTGATACATCAAAGAATGGCTAGCCAGCCTTGCCTGGTATCAAAAGAAATAGATCGCCGAAGTCACAATGCAGCTACATAAATGGTAGGTGGTGATGGTGGTGGTGGTGGGGGGGGGGGGGGGGGGGGGGGGCTGTGGAATACGCAAAAATTTCACCATCAGTAAATCTCAGAGCTCTAGATGAGGAACGAAAAATGAAAGAAAAAAAAAGATGATTGGCTAAACAAAAAGTATACTTATTTTCAGTCACATCAGTTCAATGGTTTGTGGTTGATTTAAGATTATTTTTTTCATGTTGCTAGCATTTTGGTTTACTGATGTGGTTGTTTTTTCATGAAGAAAACCGTAGAAAAGGAGAAACAGGATTATAATGTTTACGACTCAGAAAAGGCTGCAATCTTCCTCCTTAAGAAAGTCTTCAATTAAAGCTGTGAATATGGTTTGAATTGTGTGACATGTCCTTTATATTTACATTTTATGTTTTCGACAGTATGCTAGGCAGATACTTCACCAAGAAAAATTCAGAGAAAGGTTTTAGTAGAAGGCAGCTCAATAATCATGCTAGCTCATCTGATAGTGTAAACCAAAGTCATGTGTGCAAACGCACGTAGAACATTTTGCGCACACGTTAAAAGCTCATTGGGATTTTCGGAAGATTACGCCATTATGTGAAGGTGTGTATGAATAACAAAACCGCACACACTCACAGACTGGAATTAGATGTGAAAAAGTACACAATTGCTTATCCCATTATCCTTGAAAGAAAAGAATAAATAAACTGGAAAAAAAATACTTCTATCCTGTCAGAAACTAAGACACTGTCACCCAACAAAGTTCAACAAAAACAAGCCAACACGAGGGCAGAGGAGGATGGATTATAGACAGGTCTACACCAAGTCCAATCTCCATGACGCATTGGGCAGTGCGGTGTGGGAGGAAGGGAGGGAAAGAGGAATAGTAGTTTCAGGGAAAATGAAGGGAGGGTGAGGGAGGGTGAGAGGAGGGCGTTGGGCAAGTAATTGTGCCATGTTCAAGAAATTGAGTTTAATCAACTGTGCATCTGAAAGAGCCCCGAATAAAAAAAAAATTGACACGCATTGTTAAAGTTCCGTCTACGCCCCTTAACTTTCGCGTGCAAACCAGTCATTTTGCGTCCATGAAAACCAGATCAAAGAATGGGCAGAATTCCAAAAAAAAAAAAAAAGAAAAAAAAGGAAAAAGCCGGAAGAAAGTTTTGAAGTAGTAGTAGCTCTGCAAGGCAATCAGGGGGAGTGCACTCTACTCCCTCACTGCAAGTTGGCAGAGTGGTTGTCCCTGATCTGGTGGTAGTGAAGCAATGATAGGTTTGACGGGGAAGTTAAAACGGCTTCACCTCTAGAGCATGTTAAGTGGCAGGGTAATTTCTGGGCAGATGCATTATGATTGATCAAAGTTCATTTTGCTGGGAGTTTTTATGCGCCAGTACTCGGATTTCTGCTTGGGTTGTATTGGTTAATGGAAACGAAATTGGAATGACTTGGGCAAAAGATAAGTGCAGAACTTTGCGCCACCTAGAAATAGCTACACATTTGCCAAGGTTCATAAAATTCTTTTCTTGATAAGAATTCAAGTATGCCTGTGGGATTGCGTACAGAAAATGACAAAAGGAAGCAAAACTGTCCTCAAAGAATTTTGGCTTTATTCATAAGTATGTGAGCGTTAAATGCGTTTGAATGTAAATCATACAGTATGTGCAAGGCTTGTAAAAAGTGCATGTATCTAGATTAGAGCTGCTTTATCAGCTCTGTGGACAAAGCATTTGATTTCCATCCTGTGTGAATACAGTTTGTAGGTTTCAATCTGTGTAGCAGCATCTTGTGAATTACGCATTAACTATTTTACAATACCCTAGGTCATCTCAAAAAGCAAAAAATGCTAGTGTTTTAATTGTTTCGTACGTATACCTAAAGATAAGATTACCATCATCTCCCATCTATGTAAACTTCTTCCCAAGTCGCAGTACAAGCTCTATCTTCTAGAAATAAGTAAAATGTTGTGTTCAGGGGAAAAGGCAAAGACAAAGTAGCTGTAAAAATGTTCACTTTGTGTCTATGACACTTGACCTCTGCGTGCAAAGCAACAACAACAATTCTGGCATCCAAAATCCTGAAGTTCGCTTCCCCACCCCTCCCCCCACCCTCCTCCCAAGAAAAAAAGCAATTTGAAAGTTGCAGCTTTGGGAGAGAACGTGAGGAACTAAATTTATCATCCCTTTCCTCGACAACCTCAGATATACATAGCTACCCGAAAGGAGATTCCATGGTCCGAAAAGATGAATCTCTTTAAAACGAAATATACTGTTCACCGGAGAGAAGTTCTTCAAACTGATAACTTCCGATTGACAATCCACACTATGTCTATGTTGACAGGTCTTTGACTTATGTTGGTTCTATGTGTTCTATAGGTAAATGAACACGAATGAAAAAAGACAAAATGAAAGTTTTGTTGTTTTGTTGTTGCCGCATGTTTCCTTTGTTAACACCCTGGAAGGCTGTCAGGGTTTTTTTTTTGTCCGCCATGAAGGTAACGCATTCCAATTGCGAGGATTAAAAAAAAGTAGTAATGGTAGCCACCATGACATGAATGATCCTATCTCATTTTTTTTTATTTTTATAGATTTTAGAAACACTTTTACAAATTGGGTGGGGAAGATAATCAGACTAGACAAAAGGGTTAACAAGTTAGAAAAAAAGGTCTGTTCAATATAGGTACAAACAGTAAACGTCTTTGGATGATTAAAAAGGTGGACGGGATAGCCTAGTGGTCAGAATAATTATTGCACTCGCAATCTGACGACCCGGGTTCGAATTCCCGTTCGAGGGGATATTTCCTCTGGAGTTAACACCAGTGCAGACTTAACTTCCCCCAAAAGTCCTTCGGATGTGACTATAAACCGAAGTCCCGTGTGCAAACGCATGCAGAACATCTTACGCACACGTTAAATCCTGTTCCGCTTTTCGTAAGAGTAGGCCATCTTGTGCCGGTGGGAACAGATGACATGATTTACAAAAACTGCATACACTCGGGGACTGGATGTAAAAAAGCACATGAGTGCTTATTCCATTATCTTCGATATAAAGAAAAAAGAATAAATAAATAAAAAAGAAGCAAAAACGATAATAAAAATAAGGTAAAAGAAGCGCCATTAAAAAACAACAACTCGACAAACAATCGCTTATGCGACATTATTAAAAAACATAGTTTTGGGTCGACAACAAGAGTGCATTTATTACTTTTATTTATTTCATTCGATTTTTATTGCTGTTTTTTCACTACAGAAATAAATAAACATGAAAACATTAGTGGAATCACTTAGAGTATACAATGGCAACACAATATCTTTAGACAGATGCAACACTTCTTTATGCTTAAATTTGGTGGTTAAATATCAAGGTTAGAAGAAATAATTATGCAAATGGTCAAGGCCTAATCAACTATGGCTGGAAGAAAGACTAAGCACCCAGTGGTCACCCCTTGTTTCTACACACCGCGACTGCATAGAGTATGTCTTCAGAACACGGGTGCCAGAAACTATTATACAACTTCTACAAAGTGTCATTCAGTACCACAAGGAAATTACTGCTGCTTGGTCGCTTGAAAAAATTACCTCAGTAGAAGTAAAAAAAAACAAACAGAAAAAAACAGAAAAAAGAAGATTAAAAACCAAAAGGTCAGGAAAAAAAGCATGAAGTTGCATGTCATAAGGAAGTTAGGGGACTGCACTCTTCTTTCTCTCAGGAAGCTTCCAAAATGGCTGGCCCAGAGCTTCCGGTTTGGAGAAATTGGTTGGTCTAATGCGGAAAATGAAATTTGGTCAGCCATAAACGCTTGTTCACTGGGCTTCAAGCTTTCCAGGCAAAAGGGTTTCTGATTGATCGCTGCTCGTTTTGGCGCCATAACCTGCATGTTGATATCAACTTTAATATGTGGGATCTTGTGTTTTTTATTTTTTTATTTTATTTTATACCACTTTATGTCACAGCAGATTTCTCTGCGTGAAATTCGGGCTGCTCTCCCGGGGAGAGCGCGTCGCCACAAGTGCAGCGCCTACCCATTATTATTTTTTCCCCTCAGGGATGGTGTCTAAACATGACGCCTGTGTGCATGCTGTTTTTTTTTTTAAACTAATTTTGTCATCCGCTCCTACCGGCAAACGATGGCCTGCTCTTCCGAAAGGCAGAACGGGATTTTAACGTGTGCGCAAGATGTTCGCACACGGGACCTCGGTTTCGAGTCTTATCCGAATGACTTTGACATTCAGTTCGATTTTCTCGTCAAACTGGGAAGAAAGGGCGAGCTGGGTACGAACCCAGAAACTCGCGGTTTACATATTTGCAGGCGAACGTTTTAACCATCCTGTCACCGTCCTTCCTTGTGTTTGAGGGTTGTTGAAAGGGAGGGGGGAGAGTAGGAAAGCGGTAGAATACAGAATGTTGTTGCTGTTGCTGCTAATGCTGCTGTTGCTGCTGCTGCTGCTGCTGCTGCTGCTGCTGCTGCTGCTGCTATTGCTTCTGTTGTTGATAGAGTACTCTGTTGTTGTTTTTATCACGCATCGGAATCACTATCAAAGTGAAAGTCAATGTCAAACTTTTTATTTTCACATGGTATATTGAATAAGCAGTGCAATTGAATTGCTTTTTTTATACATCAAGCCATCTATCAAAAGAAAAACAAATCATATATAAGACTTAAACCCTAAACAAAATAAGTTCTACAAATGAAATAAACAAAACAAAATGTGTTAATAATACACCCACCAAAGAAGAAAAAATGACACAAAAACACAAAGAACAAATCCAGTCTAAAAAAAAAAGCAAAAAAAACTACATTATGAAAAAAAGAAAAAAAACAAAGATCAAAGCAAAGCAAATAAAATCAAAACAAAAAATACCATCCCCCCAAAAACCCAACAAAAACAAACAAACAAACACACAGAAAACAAGACCAAAATAAAAAACAAATGCACACACGTACACACACACACACACATAACACACACAACAACAACATCAATAACAACATTATTAACAAAAAGAAAAACACACAAAAGGGCAAAAACTAAAAACAAATAAACACCAAAAACAAACTAACAACTGTAAGATAATAAGTAGCTCTGGTTCGGAAATTTCTCTTCATGTCTTGCTTTTCCCCAAAAGTATATTAAAGTCATAATAAGCAGCCACACTCAAGCTGCAGAAGACATGTCCCCTCCAATGGCAAGTGAAATTTGCTACAGTAAGAGTATCATATCACGACCCACGACAAACAGAACGTGTCAAAGCATATCAATATTTCAACATTTTAACATGCTGCTGCTGGTGCTACTGCTGCTTCTACTGCTACTGCTGCTTCTGCTGCTACTACTGCTGCTACTACTGCTGCTTCTGCTGTTGATAGAGTAGTCTGTCTTTTATTTCAGCGCTGATGCTGAAATCAACAAGAGACGAGGCTTTAGGCTGGAACAGATCATAATACTTTACAGATGGGGAGACTGGAGACCTAACGAGGTGAAAACCCTCAGGTGTCCTTTAAGAGTCAGGGCGGGGATAGCAGCAGACAGCAGGACTAGAATGAACTGGAGATCTGAGCATGCTTCTCAAATTACCCTCTGAGAGCTGCGGGTGTCTTTCTCTTTGTGGTTGATGACATATCACGAGAAAAGTACAACCTTCTTACATTCTCTGAAAATACGAGGACTCTCTTCAGTATCTTTATTGACATCATTTTTTTTCTATGTTGTTTGTCATACAAGAAAGAGACTTTTAGATACGGTGACCTTATTGACAGTGTGTTGTTGATTTACAGTGCTCGTTATGATTGAATTTCTTCATTAATGCTGTGTTGGTATGCATACAGCCTGCACCAATACACAACGTTTCCTCTCTCTTTGCAAGTTTTTCTATTTTAAAAAATCAAACAAAAAGTCTGCAAGGCATTAAATTAACTCCCTTGATAACTCTTTATTTCATGAGTAAAACAAAATTTAGTGCTTATTCTTTTGCATGGTTAATCCTAAATGTCGTTGAAAATTGTACAAAGCTCCAACACTATTTTAAAAAAATCAATGAGAGATGCTAGCAAGCGCCAACGCCTGAACAGCCATTGTAAGAAACGCTTTTACGATTCACACAGTTGGGTTGAAGTGCTGGATCCAGAAAGTATTGAACTTTACCGAAGTTGACGCAAACGATCCTGATTTCGATCCACATTCAGACATGATGGCATTGTATTTAGCTCGTTTGAGTTTTTGTTTCCTTTTCCTGTCTTTGCTTGGTTTGTTCAGGATGTTTTTTAAGTGTGTTGTGTGTGTTGTGTGTGTGTGTGTGTGGTGTGTGTGGTTGTGTGTGTGTGTGTGTGTGTGTGTGTGTGTGTGGTGTGTGTGTGTGTGTGTGTGTCTGTGTGTGTGTGTGTGTGTGTGTGTGTGGTGTGTGTGTGGGGGGGGGTATTTGTTTTTTCAATACGTTTTTGTGGTAATTAGCCTCACTATTCTAAAATAGCACAGCCAGAGACGGAATTTGTTTGTTCATGTGTTTTTTTTTTCATTGGATTTAGTTATATTTTTATGTAGATCTGGATTTCTTTAGCACAATCATCGATATTATGATTTTCTCTTGTCTTTGTGACAAAGTTCGTAGCATATAAAGGGAGTAGGGACATGAAGAGATTGTAGAGGAAAAGCAGATTAAAAAGCCAAACAATCTACAACGTATGAGTGGACTCAGTAAAAGTACTTCAGAACCAAAAAAAGTAGAAAAATGTGTGTTAGAAGATGCAATACAGCCATAGAAAGAAAGCAGTTTTGGTGGAACCATTAAAAGAAAAGGTCGCTGGCGTTAAGAGAAGGATCATGATGATGAAAGAAGGATCATGGTGTCTGGATGACTAAATTTTAAAAAATCAATCTTTTCCCTCTGCCTGTCACATGTTTGAAAATTAGATGTAATCAACCGTGGTTTCAGAAACTTGCATCCTGAAACAATGACATCACCTCCACCACAGGACAAAATTACAATCGCACAAGGTTCTGTTGTCCCTGAAAATGCATTTCTATGAGAGACGTCGGAAATAAGCTATGAAATGAGACAACCTTTGAAGCAGTACTTGGGCGAGGAATGTCCAAATTGCACTCTGCTTCCTTTCAGGAAACTTCTTTAATGTCAGGCCAGTTTTGCTGAAGTGGTTGGGTTAGGATGGAGAATGAGGAAAGAGGAAAGATGAGGTCATGTGTCGTGATGTGCGTGTGTTATAGTATGCCCTTTGCACAGTTAAAATGTTTGAAATGCATGCCCTCACCTCCTTTTTTTGTAAAAAAGCATATGTTCCACTTGGTTAAAAAATCTGGGCTGTCAAGTTCATGAGTTGTACAGAAGGTAGTTAGGAGTGTCCTCGTAAATATCTTTCACTATACTATCACATGATTTTAAAAAAAAACTGCAAATCTGTCATCCCTGAAAAGGTGTTTCTATGATATGAGAACGTTGTATTTAAAAATGTGGGAAGGTAGTGTTACAGGGTGCTGTTTTAAAACAAACACTATGCTTGTCTGTTGATATCCACGTAGCCTCATGGCTTTATGACATGGATTATTTCTGCTTCCACTCTCTCAAGGAAGCACTCAAAGACTCTCTTGCCGCTCCCCTACCCCGCTTCTACTACCTCCTTTTGTCTCCCATGACCAGCTTATCTCTGAGGTTTGGAGAAGGCCGACTCAGTGGCATAGTACAGACAATTTGGCTGTTCGTATTACACATCACCATGGCGTAGGGCTCAGCTTGTTAGCGTTATTGATACCTTTAATATGTCTGATGTTTAAGGCTTGTTCTCTGTCTTTGAGAAAATAAAGTATTGGAATTTTGGAATTTGGAATTTGGAATTTTTACTTCGCCCCCACCTCCACCTGTCCCGTAGTCCAGTATTCCTTTACCTCGCTGCTTTGCCTACTCAGACCCTAAACAGAACAGGTACCCCTTCACAGCTAGGTGAACTGGGGGACTGCACAGAAGCCAAGATACACAAATCGTCACCCATCCACCTAGTAACCACGCACAATGCCGCTTAACTTAGCTTGGGGAAAGCGAGTGCCCTGAGTTATCCCGTCCCCGTAAGGCTTTGACAATATCAAATATTTGGTTAGGGGGTGGGGGTGGGCCGGGGTTCCATGCTCTGAGTGAAATGGAGAGTCTCATCCATGATGTCCTCCTCTCAGGCAATGAAATGTTTCTAGGGCTGATTACAGTTTAGCTGGTTATATACACACACCATGGTTGGTGACGTGGTCGGATTCTTACTTGTCTACAGAGAAGAATCCCCTCGTGCAGTCTTAAGCACTGCTGAGAACGTGACTGCGGTTCTCTTTCTGTGTCTCAAAGAACTTGAAACAAGCCCGGAAGGCAGACATCCTTTGGACACCTGAAGCTAACAAGACTGGAGCCTATTTTCTGTTTATCTTCATCTTTCCACTTTCCTGCTCTAGGAGGCAGATTGTCTGGTTGATACAGGTTGGTACCTTGGCAATCTGATGTGAATGCTTCATGTCAACAAAGATGAGGCATGGTGAGGGGTATCATCTACAACATCTAGAACAGTCCTCAAAATCACCCATCCCCCGTCTCCGTCTTCATTTCCCTACCTTGCTGCCCCTTGCTCTAGTGAATCAATTAATAATAATTATCAAGAAATCAATTATTAATTCTGGGAGTGTGATCAGATGGCCGGCTGATTTAAGTGTCACATTTTTCAGGTAGTCAGTTAGAATCAGCAAACCCGTGTTAACAATGATGTAACTGAAATGTGTTATGGTATCAGTGTGTGTGTGTGTGTGTGTGTGTGTGTGTGTGTGTGTGTGTGTGTGTCTGTGTGTGTGTGTGTGTGTGTGCGTGTGTGTGTGTCTGTGTGTGTGTGTGCGTGCGTGCGTGTGTGTGTAAGTGTGTGTGTGTGTGTGGTGCGTGTGCGTGATATGTGTTTGAGTGATGTGTGTTGTGCGTAATCAGAGAGGGAGTGTGTGTATGTGTGGGTGTGCGTGCGTGCGTGGATGTGTATATGTGTGTATGTGTGTGTGTGTATGTGTGTGTGTGTGTATGTGTGTGTGTGTGTGTGTGTGTGTGTGTGTGTGTGTGTGGTGTGCGTGTGAGACAGAGAGAGAGAGAGAAAAAAGACAGACAGACAAACAGACAGACAAATACTCACAAACAACCAGACCAACATTCACACAGAAGCGGAGATAAATTTA
>CM060321.1:1720298-1747798 GCA_030674155.1 Stramonita haemastoma | reverse complement strand
ATATCAACAAATCCCCAGAGAAACTTTTAAAATAAAGAGCAAGTATAAAATTGAGGAAACGAAGGAAGCAAACACACAATGTATAGATCAATAGATTAAACTGATTTTCTTTTGATGACAAAACAATTTTATTTTAAATTTGTGATCATTTTGTCTTCCATGGAGGAAAATATAAATTGGATAAACACAGCAAATGATTGTGTGGTGATCAAGTTGATCAATAAACTTCTATTAGTTATAGCATGTTTTAGACAGAACATTCAACCAGCTATGCCACCAGGAGTGGCAATGTAGCATGATTGCCCAATTTCCACAAAGGACCATTCAACATCACGAGTATTCAGTTCTGTGTGAAAAGCTGGTTCCATGAGATGCGAGAAAAGAGCTATGAACCGAAAAAAAATCATGTGAAGTAGCACTTGGCCATGAAGTTTGCAAAGCACACTCTGTCCCCTCTAGAAACTTTGGAAAAGTCTGGCTGAACCTCCCAGTTTTGAAAAAAAGTGATTGAGTTGTTAGCATAGGAAATGAGATTTCTTTGTCCATAAATATTTGTCTATTGGGGTTTATATTTTCTATGTGGAGAAATTTGGATCAGCCATTGCCCAGGTTTGCTGTGTATCTGACACCAAAGATTATGTCTGTGTTATGAAAAAGACAATGTTTGGAAAGTAATATGGAGGGAGGATATGGGGCAGACAGACAGAAAAGCAAAAGCCTATCTATCAACCAAGCAAACAGTGACAAACAGATGAGCAAACAAGCACAAATGTTTTAAATATTGTAAGATTATATTCATCTTGCAACTTGTACAGCTTGCTTAGGGCTGCAAAAGAATAATTATGAACTCTAAGGGGGTGAACAACTCAATTACCCTGTAACTTCAAAGGAATCATATTATTGGCTGTATAATGATTATGTGTGCAAAACAGTTACAACAACAACAACAACAACAGATCCTGAAAGAAACATATACAAATCAAGACAAATTATAGATTAATATGAACAAAAGTAAGAGTGAAAGGAAACAAACATAATAAATAGATCAGTTAAAAACTGATCTTCTTTTAATAACAAAATTATGCTTCTGATCAATTCTTTTCTTCCACGGAAGAAAACAAATGATGGACAAAAAAAGCAAATCAACGAAATATTAATGACTGAGTAATGATCAAAATGATCAAACTTCCATTATAGTTACAGCATGTTTTAGACAGAAGTTTTTAATCAACCACGCCTTCAGAAGTGGCAATGCAAAATGATTACCCAAGTTCTTCCAAGGACCATTCAATATCACCAGCATTCAATCCCACGTGAAAAGGGGATTCCATGAGATGCAAGAAAAGATCTATAAACTGAAAAAAACCTTATACTTGTGAAGCAGTGCTTGGTCCTGAAGTGTGCAAAGTGCACTCTGTCTTTTCTACAAGCTTCCAAACAGGCTGGTCCATACCTCCCAGTTTTGAAAATCTGGCTGAGTTATTAGCCTGGAAAATTAAATTTCTTTGTCCATAAACGCTTGTCTAATGGGCTTTAGATTTTCCATCAAAAGGATTTCTGATTGGCTCTTGTTCATACTGAGCCCTGTGTATTGCACAGAGGATAATGTCTGTGTTACAATAAGAACAAGTTTGGGAATTGCCAAGAAGGGAAGAAGTAGACAGCAACAAGATCAAAACTCACTAACCGAGTCTGTCTCTTTCTGTCTCTCTGTATCTATTTCAGTCTGTCTGTCTGTCTGTCTGTCTGTCTGTCTGTCTGTCTGTCTGTCTCTCTTCTCTTCTCTTCTCTCTCTCTCTCTCTCTCTCTCTCTCTCTCTCTCTCTCTCTCTCTCTCTCTCTCTTTTAGTGTGTGTGTATGTGTATACATGTGTTTGTTGCGTTTGTGTGTGTGCGTGCGTGCGCACACACACACACGCGTGTATGTATGCGTTTGTAGAGGATTGTTTATAAAATCATTTAATAATACAGAAATGTTTTACGAATTCTATGATAAATAAAAATGGAAAATGACAAAAATAACGGATAAATTTTTTTTTAAACAAGAAAAGGAAAAGAAAACTAAAGAAAAAAAAAGAAATTTAACAAGGTGAAAAAAAGAAAACAAAAACATTAGGATAAGAAGAAAGGAATGAAGAAAACGAGACAGTAAACAAGAAAAGAGGAGAAAATAAAACAAGGCAAGACAGGAAAAAAAACACAACGAAAGAACAAACAAAGGAACAATGAAGAGGAAAAAAAACCCCAGTCCAATACAGATCAATCATACAGTTTTAAAAGAAACAAGCAAGCTTTAAACAAACCAATATCAAACAAAGATCAACCCATTGGAAAAAAAAGCAATTTTGCCAATTACATCAGACATAGCAATCTGTGCATATTGGATAGGCCTGCAAAAGAATGGGAAATCTTCACGAATAAACAAAAAATATTCGATTACCTCCAAATCAGAAGAAATTGAATCACTAACCGTGTGATGATCAATTGTACAAGGAAAATGAACAAGCTAGGAACAAATGGAACGCTGGGAAAATGATTAAAGCAAGACAGGATAAAAGAAGAAAATATAAATTATGGTGGACAAAAAAATGAATAGTCAAAAAGAAGAAATGTTAATAAAAAAAAAATGCTGAAATAAATAGCAAAATGAATGACAAAAATAGATTTTATTTTCAAAAAAAACTTAATACTTTGCAAAGTTAAAAAAGAAAACCCCAAAACTGAAATGGTATAGGCATGTCACACGAACATCTGGACTGGCCAAGATTGTCATACAGGGAACTGTACAAGGAGGGAGACGAAGAGACAGACAGAGTAAACGATGGGAAGACAATATCAGAGAGTGGACTGGTCTTGAGTGGAATGACTTGCTACAGAAAATCAAAAACTGCGAGAAGTGGAGGAAACTGGTTGCAAAATCGTCAGTGGTGCCCAAATGGTTAACTGGACCACAGAATAGGTGAAACTGGGTGTGGAAAATGAATAATGAGTAAACAAAAAGTAGAAAGACAAGAGAGAAAATGGACAAGAGAAAATTAAAGAAGAAAACAGATTTATTTATTTGTAATATATTTTTGTACCACTTAAAGCCAAGGCATCATCATTGACTTGCACAAAATTCGGGCTGCTTTTTCCGGAGGAGAGTGTGTCGCCACAAGAGTTGCGCAACCCATTATTTGTTTTCCTTTTTCCGTCTGCAACTGTATTTGTATCCCAATCAGAGTGTTTATGGGGTTTATTGTTGTTGTTGTGTGTGTGTGGTTTTGGGGTTGGGGGGGGGGGGGTGACAGAATTTTGCCGGGGACAAATCCCCTGTACCCGTGGGATGTTTTTTCGTCCGCTAAATCACTGTGGGCAAAACGTGGGACCTTGGTTTATCGTCTCATCCAAAGACTAGCACCTAGACCACGACTCATGGCCTAATGGGCGTGGGGGTTGTTTCTGGCCCGAACGGGGATTGAACCACCGCACACTACCGTTCCGAGGCAGGTGCGTTACCTCTAGACCACCGATCCACGGACTGAGAAAAATGGGGTGTTTTTTTTAAAACGAGGAGGACATAAAAGAAGAGAAAGATATAAAGAAATTACACCAGAACGAAAAAGATATGACTGAAGGAGAAAATCGAAAAAAATATCAATCACTTAAAGAGAAATTGATGGAAACAAGCATAGCAGAAAGACGGAAAGAGACAAGATATAAAACAAAGAGAGAAGAAATAGAGAAAAAAGAATGAATAAAGCAAGAAAAAAGGAGAGAAAGAAAAAAAACCCAGAAAGAACGGGAAAAGAAAGAAAGACAGAAAGAAAAAAAGTATCAAAAGGAAGAAGGAAAGAAAAAAAGAGAAAAATAAGAAAGGCAGATTAAAAGGAATGTAAAAAGAAACACAGACAGGAAGAAAGAAAAGCAGGAAATATTGAAATGAAAGATAGAAAAATCAAACAGAGAGAAAACAAAAGAACAACAAGAAGAACAAAAGTATTTTTAAAGTGAGAAAGAAAGAGAAAAAAGAAAGGAAGAAAGAAAGCAAAAAAGCAAGCAAGAAAAAAAACACGAAGTAACCAATAAACAAATAAGTGAAAGGAGCTAGGGAGGGGGTGAGGGAACTTCAATCCAAGTCAGTCCTACCAATTACAAGATAGGCAATCAAATAATTAATCAAAACAAACAAACTGAAATAGATCAACACATCTGAAAACGAAAGCTTCGTTGTAGTACAAATAGAAAACATATCAACCTGTGCATATAGGATCTAGCACAGGCCTGAAAAAGAATCCAAAATCCTCACGAATAAACAACAAATCGATCATTTTCTAGCCAATTAGAAAAGATGGAATCACAAGCCGTGTGATGATCAATTATTGTGAAACAAAATGACAAAGCTAGGAACAAAATCAGAAAATGGGAGAAAGGAATGACGCGAGAAAATATGAATAAAATATTACAACAAAAATAACCAAAACCCCCCACCTCTTGCCCAGAAAGATAAATGAGCAAAAGAAAAAAAAGAAAAAACTTGACAGAATAAATGGCAAAGTAAATTAAAGAAAAACAAAAAACAACCACATCATCGAAATAAAGAAGAAAAAAGGAAAATAGAAAAAAAGGAAAAAATAGTGAAAAGGTACAAAAAAAAGACAAAAACAGAGAAAAAATAGAAAAGAAAGAAAGAAAGAAAGAAAGCAAGAAAAAGAAAGAAAGAAAGAAAGAAAGAAAAAAAGAAAAAGAAAGAAAGAAAGAAAAAAAAAAGAAAGAAAGAAAAAGAAAGAAAGAAAAGAGAAAGAAAGAAAGGATAAAAGAGAAAAAGAAAGAAGGAACTGTAACAAAAGCAAAGAAGGGTGGAAGACAAAAGATAGGAAGGAAACAAGGAGAAATGGAAAAAAAAAGAAAAAAGAAAAAAAAAAAAACAAGCCACAAAGAAAAAGAAACAAAAAATAGTAAACGCAGAAATAATGCCAACAAAATGGAAAGAGGAAGCAGTGGCAGACAAAATTATGAGAATGACCCAAACAAAAATAGAAAGAGTAGGAAGAAAAGAGAAAGAGAGAAAGAGAGAGAGAGAGAGAGAGGAGAGAGAGAGAGAGAGAGAGAGAGAGAAGAGAGGGAGAGACAGAGACAAGACAGACAGACAGACAGACAGACAGACAGACAGACAACAGACAGACAGACAGACAGAATGACAGACAGACAGCTAGACAAACAAACAGACAGACAGTCGGATGACGGTCTGACGGAGAGACAGAGACAGAGAGAGTCACAGAGAGACAGTCACAGAGAGAGAGAGGGGAGAGACAGACAGACAGACAGACAGACAACAGACAGACAGACAGAATGACAGAATGACAGACAGACAGACAGACAGACAAACAAACAGACAGACAGTCGGATGACGGTCTGACGGAGAGACAGAGACAGAGAGAGTCACAGAGAGACAGTCACAGAGAGAGAGAGTGAGAGAGAGAGAAAGAGAGAGAGAGAAGACAGACAGACAGACAGAGAGAAAGAGAGAGACAGAGAGAGACAGAGACAGAGACAGAGACAGAGACAGACAGAGATAGAGAGAGGAAAGAAAGAGAGAAAATAGGAAAGAGAAAAACGAAAGACAGAAAGAAAGAAAGAAAGAAAGAAAGAAGAAAGAAAGAAAGAAGACAGACAGACAGACAGACAGACAGACAGACAAGACAGACAGACAGACAGACAGACAGACAGACAGAACAGAAAGAAAGAAGAAAGAAAAGAAAGAAAGAAAGAAAGAAAGAAAGAAAGAAAGAAAGAAAGAAAGAAAGAAAGAAAAACAAAAATACGAAAGAAAAAACATAAACAAGAAGAAGAATGAATTTAAAGAAACCACCGAGTAAACAAATGAATGCATACAAGTAAAAAAGAATACTCTAATCCAAACCAATTGTGTCGTTTAGAAGAAATAATTAACGAACCCAAAATAAAACAAACACAAATCAACGCTTTAGAATAAAAAAAACCCGCTTATTTTCAGTATCATATACAAGACGTAGCAAACCTGTGCAAATTGAATAAACCTCCAAAAATAACTGGAAATCTTCACGAATAAACAACAATTTGATTATTTCCAAACCAATCCGAAGAAATGAAATCATTTGACGTATGATGATCAATTGTGCACAAGAAACTCAAGTAGCTATAAGCAAATAAGAAGAGAGAGAAAGAAGATGAAGTAGAACCAGATGAAAGAAGAATAAGACGAATCGAAGAAAAATACACTGGTCGGAATGATAAATAAGCAATAAAGCAAACGCTAAAATAAAATTAACGACAAAAGAATAAATCAAAAATAGATAAATGGCAAAATGAAAGGTAAAAAAAAAAAACCACGAGAGAAGGAAAAAGAAAAGTAATAAAAGACAAAGAAAGAAGTGGAAAGAAAAAACAGAAAAAAAATGCAATATCATAAATTTATACCATTTCTGCAATCCTATCATTACTGTAAAGTGAGTATATATATAATTATATTTTTTCTTTTATATATAGGATAATGGAATAAGCACTCATATCCAGTCCCCGTGTGTATGCAGTTTTGTAAATGTCATCTCTTCCCACCGGCACACGATGGCCTACACTTACGAAAAACGGAACAGGATTTAACGTGTGCGCAAGATGTTTAGCGTGCGTTCGCAAACGGGGCCTCGGTTTATAGTCTCATTGTAAAGACTTTTTGGGGTGAGTGGAGTCAGCACTGATATTAACTCCAGAGGAAATATCCCCTCGACCGGGAATCGAACCCGGGTCGTCAAATTGCGAGCGCAATGTTCTGACCATTAGGCTATATCCCGCAAGAATACGTTATGCTCCCCCGTTTTTCTCTCTGTATACATCTGTTGTCACGATGCAAGAAGAAAATGTTTTACAAATGTACATGGAAGTTAAAGAAACATGAAGGCTTTTAGTCCTTTTATGATTAAAAATAAATCTGTCAATTGAGCTTATTCATGAATTTTTTTTGTGTGTTTGTGTATTAACTTGTCTGAATATTTTGTGTGCCTTTATTCTTTAAATGATATGGTTGTCTTGTGTTAAGTGTTTGGGTTTTTTTTTGCTATGGTTATGGTATCTTTTGTATTTATATCATTGCTGAATGAACAACGGTTAAAAAAAAAAGCGGTCAGTCCCACCTTTAAGTCCATCTCCCCTCTGGGAGAAAAAAAAAGAGGGAACATAAGAGACAAAGGTAAACACGCACACAAACACACACACACACACACACACACACACACACACACACAACACACACACACACACACAACACAAACACACACACACACGCACACACACTCACACACACCACACACACACACACACACACACACACACACACACACACACACACACACACACACATATGAGAGAGAGGTAATTTTCTTAATATTGCATGATGATCAGTGATAATAAAGATGATGTAATGATGCTGCTGTGGAAGTGCGTATGCTCTGAGGCTACTTGACAGGGTTGTACTCTACCCTTACTATCATAATGGCCCCAGAGATAGACATCTGCAGTGTTGGTCAGGTAATTTGAGCAACACTATCAAACTTGCATCTGTGTGTAAAGTGGATGAAGTTCGACTGTATAGTCCCTTTCTCCCCACTGAGCCCACAGCACACTTACTCTGGATAGGAGCCGGCAAGAGTAAAATAAAAGAAACCAAAATACCCCCTCCTTATAACTTTTATGGGATGCGAACCCATGACCTTCCAGTCCAAAATCCAAGGTGCTACCACTGCGCCATGGCGACTGGTAAAAGTACAAAATTGTTATAGTCATCAGCGGGGCCATGGTCCGTGATGCACGAGAAACATTAGTTTTGTTCACCTACAGAGGGCGCTCACCTACTAGGCCTGCGCACTTCACTGTTCCGTTCATTTGAATTTGCTGCTTAACTGGACAAGACGCATTGACTGTTGCTGCTCTTGGTAGATTTACTGCGAGGCCACAGGTAGGTGATGCCATTCCTTTTACGACCTCGGACTAGTTATTCATTACTACTTGTATATATGGAAAAGGTAGAGGATTATGAAAACAAAGATAGGGGGAAAAAAACAAGTAGTGGGGCAAACATTCTGTGTGCTCCCATTCCTGCTTGTCTTAAGCATAATCCGCCATTTTGACATTAACCTAATTCAGAATAGAATTTAACAATTGTGGTCAAGAAGTGAAAACGAAGTTTATATTTTAACATTTCTCTCTATAAAAACAGCATATGTCCGAAACATATGTTTGAAAAGAATCTAGGTAGTTAAGGACCAAATTTGGAACTGGGGTTTGTTTTCTATTTCAGCTGCCAAACCTTCCAACAAGATTTTCTCTTTTTCCTTTCATATTGTCCCTACTTAAAATGGGTGTCTCTTTACATTTTGACCTGTTTGTGTGTGATTTGTTTTCTTCTTTGCTTTTATCATATCATGCTCCTTTGGTAGCTGATGTTGTTTTAATTTTAAATATCAATCTTTAATATCTAGTAGATGGAAGAGTCGACATTCTTAAAAATAGGTAGTAAGGTAAAGGTGCCCCATAACTTAAGCGGTCTAGGGGAGCGAGGTGTCAGAGACCTCGGCTTCTCTAGGGGCCAGTATGTTGAGGGTGGCGCCCATCTCCTCTCCCTCGCTGCTTTACCTTTCCTGATCCTAAAGAGGGCAGGTACCCATTTACAGCTGGGTGAACAGGGGGGGGGGGGGGGGGGGACTGTATGAAGCCTAGGTGCGCAAACGGGTCACCAACTGGTAACCACACTCGACGCTGCTTAACTTTACTGGGGGAAAGCCAGCGCTCTTTCCACTTAGCTATCCCGCCCCATAGGTATTTATGGGTATAAAAATAGGTACTTAATTTTCTATAAAAAAAGGAAATATCTCTCTCTCTCTCTCTCTCTCTCTTCTCTCTCTCTCTCCTCTCTCTCTCCTCTCTCTCTCTCTCTCTCTCCCTCCCTCCCTCCCTCCCTCCCTCCCTCTTCACTTAATTTCGATCCTTCTTATCCCCTCCCTCCCTCCCTCTATATATTGCTTTTTGTCTTTGTCTCTGGCTTTTGTATCTTTTGCCTTCTCTCTCTGTCTCTCCTTCCCTCTCACTATCTCCCTCTTCCCTCCCCCCCCCCCTCTCTCTATCTCTGAGACACATGCATTACCAACAGACACCAGGAAATAATGTGCATACACACTTTCCCTATTATTAGAAGACGCCATATTTATAACACATTTGTTTTTGTTTGCCAGATGCTTCCAAACATCTGCACAGTGTGAAACAACTTAAACCTTGTTAGGCCCTTGTTATCAAAGGATTAAGAATGGAGGATGAAGGAAATAATGTTTGGATCTGATCTGGGATATTAGGTCATGAGATCTTAAGCTTCCGGTGGAAGTATGCTGTGCTCCATAGCTTTCGGAGGTGTGCTGTGCTCCACAGCTTTCGGAGATATGCTGTGTTCCATAGCTTTCGGAGATGTGTTGTGTTCCACAGCTTTCGGAGGTATGCTGTGTTCCATAGCTTTCGGAGATGTGTTGTGTTCCACAGCTTTCGGAGGTATGCTGTGTTCCATAGCTTTCAGAGATGTGTTGTGTTCCGTAGCTTTCGGAGATGTGCTGTGCTCATAGCTTTCGGAGATATGCTGTGTTCCATAGCTTTCGGAGATATGCTGTGTTCCATAGCTTTCGGAGATTTGTTGTGTTCCACAGCTTTCGGAGATATGCTGTGCTCACAGCTTTCGGAAATATGCTGTTGCTCACAGCTTTCGGAGATAGGCCTATGCTGTGCTCACAGCTTTCGGAGATATGCTGTGCTCACAGCTTGTGGAGGTATGCTGTGTTTCATAAATTTTGGAGCTATTGCTTATATAGTTTTGAAAGATGTGTTGTGTGCTCCATAGTTTTCGTGAAATGTTTTCGGAGATATTTTGTGCCTGAAGCTTTTGGGGATGTGTTCTTTTTTCAGAGATATAGTGCTTGATATTTTTGGGTATATGTTGTATTCCATAGCTTTTGTAGATGTGCTCCACAATGTTCGGAGTTTTGGTCAGTTATTTTCAAAGGTCACTGGACACCAAACTTCTGGTTGCATCAATGCTCCTCACTAAAACACTTAAAAAAATATATAAATGGATAAATTTTAAACTGAAGTATAAAAAGAAATAAAAACCAAACAACCCACCTCCCCCAAAAAGTTAGGAGAGAATATATTTAAAAATAAAACAATAATATAGCATAAATAAACCAACAAAAAAACCTAAACAATAAGATAATAAAATAAATGCTAAACTAAAACAGAATAAAACTAGAACCAAAAAAGGGGGAAAGGTGGAGTTGAGAGGAGAGCAATCCTGGTGCCAGTGATCTTGGTGTCAACATCTACAAAGGTTTTGATACAGCGGCCATGGCAGGACTCTTACTCTATTCTTAAATCATTAGTCACGTGGTCCTGTCTCTTGTCACGAGGGCTGGGATTCTTGTCACTCTATTCTTAAATCATTCACAGTGGTCATAAGGGGTTCTGACTCTTGTCACTTTCTTCTTGAATCATTCACAGTGGTCATGAGGGGTTCTGACTCTTGTCACTTTCTTCTTGAATCATTCACAGTGGTCATGAGGGGTTCTGACTCTTGTCACTTTCTTCTTGAATCATTCACAGTGGTCATGAGGGTTCTGACTCTTGTCACTTTCTTCTTGAATCATTCACAGTGGTCATGAGGGGTTCTGACTCTTGTCACTTTCTTCTTGAATCATTCACAGTGGTCATGAGGGGTTCTGACTCTTGTCACTTTCTTCTTGAATCATTCACAGTGGTCATGAGGGGTTCTGACTCTTGTCACTTTCTTCTTGAATCATTCACAGTGGTCATGAGGGGTTCTGACTCTTGTCACTTTCTTCTTGAATCATTCACAGTGGTCAAGAGGGGTTCTGACTCTTGTCACTTTATTCTTAACTCATTCACAGTGGTCATGAGGGTTCTGACTCTTGTCACTTTATTCTTAACTCATTCACAGTGGTCATGAGGGGTTCTGACTCTTGTCACTTTATTCTTAACTCATTCACAGTGGTCATGAGGGTTCTGACTCTTGTCCTCGTCTTACATTGCTTCAGTATAGTCTCGAGGGGCAATCACTTCATCCTTACATCATTTCAGTGGCCATAACGGGACTGTGATTTTTTTTCCACTCCATTCTTAGATCATTTTTTTGGATAAATTCCTCCTCCACCTTATCCTTTGATACATGGGTCCTAAGCGGGTGGTTAAAGTCATGTGGATCATACGTGCCTGTGACCTGCAAGTGTGAGAACAGCCACCAGGTACCTGCCTTATCAAGTGCCTGTGAACTGACCTGACAAGTGATCACAGCCATCAAGACCTACATTTTCTGGAGGAAAGGTAAAGTATTTTACTATTTCTTGTCTGTCTTTTGTTTTTCTTCTGAGGAATATTTGTTTCATTCCAATCTGTTGTTGTCTTTGTGAGTCACTTGTCCATTGTTTCTGTCCATCGTAGTTTTCTCTGCTCTTTAAACTTCAAGGCTTGTTTACTTCAGACTTGTCAATTTTTTTTTAGACGCTCTATTCCTGCTCATTTTCTCTTTTCTTACCTCAAATTTTCTGTCCACTTTCCCCTCTGTTTGTGTTGGTTATTTCCCTATCACTTACGCTGTGATGTACATCTGTTTTACCAGGTACCTTGTGAACCGGCGCCAGGCACTGTTCCATGTTCATCCTGACAAAGAACCGGGCACCAGTGGAGATCTTTCCAGGTGCAACATTTCAGTTGGGACAGACCTCAGTGCTGTTTTGAAGAATGTCAACAGTTTATTGCTGCCACTGATGCTGCAACTGCCTGTATGAGGTTGAGCCAAGACATGCTTCCGACATATTACAGGTAAGAGAATTGCTCACATTTGAATTATAAAAAAATGTCATTTATGAAGTCTAAAAAACGAGTAGGCTATTCTGTTGAAATATATTGACAAAATGTCGGAAGAGAAATAATTTGTTGAATGTGGAGATTTTTTGTGGTGACTGCTGAGTTAAAAGGAGAGATTTGTTTGAAAACCAGTTGTTCAGGGCAACTTGCTTAAAAACCTATTAATAGCAAGGAACTGACAAAGTGTTGAGAAAATGATTATAAACTTTCTTCTTTAAAAGCAATAAAATCAAATGATTTATACTTCAGCTAACAGAAAAGTGATTTTTTTATTATGAGAATGCAGTTATAAATATACTTTGCTTCTTGGCATAAAACTCGAAATAAGTATTTTTTTTAGATTATGCTATTTGATTTCCTGCAATATTAATTACAGATATGTTTTCTGTTGTTTTCCCTCTCTCTCTCTCACTCTGTCTCTTTGTATTTGCCCCCCCCCCTCTCTCTCTCTCTCTCTTCGTCTTTGTCCCCCCTCCTCTTTCTGTCGTCTTCGTCCCCCCCCCCCTTCTCTCTCTCTGGTCTTTCCCCCCTCTCTCCTGTCTTAATCTCTCTCTCTCTCTCTCTCTCTCTCTCTCTCTCTCTCTCTCTCTCTCTCTCTCTCTCTCTTCTCTCTCTCTCGTCTTTGTTTTCTACCCCCTCTCTCTCCCCGTCTCCCTCTCTCCCCAGACCTCTGCCTTATTTTCGTCCTTTTTCATTTTCATCCGTTAACTGCTTTCAGGGGCATGGAGACTGAAGACCTATCCTGCACTACAGTACACCTTTCTTGATCTCTACCACTACATATATATTTTTATGGGAATACTTTCATCCCTGGGGGGATTTTTTTTAACACTTCTGTAGGACTAGTCTCAATAGCTTAGTGATGTATATTGTAACCTTCCAGCAGAAATATGTGCCATTATCTTAAAAAAAAAAGATTTGGCTTCGGCTACGTGTTTACCATCAGTTTAATAGGCTAGGGGGATACAGAATAAGTTCAGGAATATTTAAATGAAATTTAAAAAAAATATATAAAAAAATTGCTTGAGAAGTTTTTCAGACACAAGACTCGGTTAATTCATGTGGTGTAACCGTTGTTGATTTTTTTTATTCACAGCATCTCTGTGTGTTTGGTTTGCGTAGTTCTGGTTTTTTATTTTTTTAAAACTTCTATTTAGTTTTTATTTCGAGGATAAGAGAATAAGCACTCGTATGCTTTTTACATCTAGTCCGCGAGTGTTTACACATCTGTAAAATAAATTGAGGTTAGGGGGACACAGAATAAGTTCAGCAATATTTAAACGAAATAAGAATATGATAACATTGCTAAATCTAGGACTACTCAAACAAGACTCGGTTGATTCATGTAAAGTAAACGTTGGTTTGTTTGTTTTAACAGCAACTATGTATGGAGGGCGCCACCCAAGTCGACGATCGCCAGGAACTGTTCCATGTTCATCCTGAGAAAAGAACCGGGCGCCAGTGATCATCCCAGGACCTGCAATTTATTTGGAGCAGACCTCAGTGCTGTGGTGAAGAACCTGTCCACAGTTTGTCGCTACCTCTGATGGTGCAACTGCCTGCATGAGGGGGAGCAAAAAGGTGCTCCTGACATAACACGGGTGAGAAAATTGCTGTTCTTTAAAAAGAAAAAGTCATTTATGTAGTCTGAATATGAGGACGCTGTTCAGCTGAAATGCAGTGACAAGTTGTTGGTAGAGAAATATGATGAAAGTAGAGATTATTGTGGTGACTGCTGTGTCAAAAAGAAGAGATTTGTTTGAAAATCAATTAAGGGTAATTAGTTTTAAAACCGACTAATACGGAGGATTGTGACAGTGTTAAGAAAATAATGATAAATGTTTATCTTAAAGGCAATGAAGACAAACGACTTGTACTTCAACTGAAAAAAATGACGTTTTTATTATGAGGAAGGCAGTTAAGGTTTACTTTGCTTCAAAGTGTTAATATCAAATGAGTAATTTTTGAGATAACGCATCTGGATTTCCAGTAATGTTGATTACAGATATTTTCCGTTGTGTAGTGGAAATCCATCTTTCACATATATTTTTTAATCTTAATTTGTTGAGAACATTGATTGTCATTCTCTTTCCATTTCTGCTTTTCTCTCGCTCTCACTCCCCCCCTCTCTCTCTCTGTCTCTGTCTCTGTCTGTCTGTTTCTCTCTCTCTCTCTCTCTCTCTCTCTCTCTCTCTCTCTCTCTCTCTCTCTCTCTCTCTCTCTCTCTCTCTCTCTCTCTCACTCTCTCTCTCTCTCTCTCTCTCTCTCTCTCTCTCTCTCTCTCTCTCTCTCTCTCTCTCTCTCTTCTTCTCTCTCTCTCTCTCTCTCTCTTTCTCTCTCTTCTCTCTTCTGTCTGTCTCTCTCTCTCTCTTCTTCTTCTCTCTCATCTCTATCTCTCTCTCTCTCTCTCTCTTCTCTCTCTCTCTCTCCTCTCTCTCTCTCTCTCTCTCTCTCTCTCGCTGTCATCTGTTTTTGTCCCCCACCTCCTGTCTACCCATCTCCCTCTCTTCCCAGACCACTGCCTGATTTTCCTCCATTTTATTTTCTGTTAACTGCTTTCAGGGCTTGGAGGCGAAAGACCTGTCGTGAACTACAGCACTCCTCTCCTGATCCCTACCACTACAATTTTTTTGGTTGGAATCATCCCATCCCTAGATTTTTTTTAGACAATTCTTTAGGACTGGTATCAATAGTTTAGTGATGGGTATTGCAACTTTCCAGCAGAAATGTGTGCCATTATCTTCACAAGAATTTTTTGTTTAGGCTTCGAGTTACCCATCGGGTTATGAGGCTATAGGGATACAGAATAAGTTCAGCAATATTTTAAATGAAATAAAAAGAAAACTAATTAAAAAAAATAAATCTTAAGATTTCTCGGATACAAGACTCGGTTGATTTATTGTGTAAACGTTAGATTTTTTAATTATGTAGTTCTGTTTTTATATTTCTTTTATTCTTTAATTCGAGATAATGGAGTAAGCACTCGTGTGCTTTTTTACATCCAGTTTCCGTGTGTATGCAGTTCTGTAAATGTCAATTCATTCCCACCGGCCTCACCGGCACACAATGGCCTATTTCAAAAAATGGGTTTTAACGAATGGGTTTTAACGTGTGCACAAGATACATGGCTTCAATTTGGGGGGAGTAAGTCTGGAAGAAGTGAAAAAATATTTTCTGTTGGCGAAGTTAAGACAGAATGCAATGGCCTTCTTGATAGGATGCAATACTTTCTCGTAAGTTTGGCACAACAACTCGTGGTAAAGAAGGTTTAGAAAACTTGCTACCATTTATTCTATGCAAAAGTACGGTGACATTTTACCATTGAAAATTCATGTTCAAATACTTGGCTTTGTTGTCCCATGCATGTCATGTACAAATGAAAAGATTAGTCTGTTGAGATGTAGAACTATGCATACATGACATTCTGTCAGTGATTTAGCTCTATTTTTTTTTCAACTTTTTGTTTAAACTATTAGGTGTGACTAGAATTAAACGTTTTTAAACGAGATTTCTCCTATAGCAGAACATTTTCCAACTTGTGCATATTTTAACCTGTCTGCTTTCCCTGGGCTGGACAGACAGATTGTATAGAACAGTTATACTACTTCGTAACATTGATGTACAAGACCTTTTTTTTAAGAATTCTGATTCATTCGAAAAATATCAGAAACAGCAAAAAAGTGTTTCATAGATTGTATTCTCTCTGGTAAACTCATTAAACCATGCAACCAGAGAAGATCGGTGAATATTAGTATCATGAATTTTGAACAGATGAATTCTCTATATAGTTCCATAGGAACGGCCTTGGAGAATTGCTTCGGTAATGATGGAACTTCACAAATAATTGTTTGAATAAATAAGCTAATATCCTCTGTGCAAGCTTGTCATAAAAACAGTGCATTTAGATTTTCACTAATTTGAACGCATCTAGTTTATACAGAAACAACATCCAGACAAATAAAAAAAAAACTTGATGTCGCTGATAGTTCGTGTGATTATATATATATATATATATATATAATATATATATATATATATATATATATATATATACCACTATCACTTTGAACATCTACACCATCGTTACCATCATCACATTAGTAATCACATCATCATAACCATCATCATCGTTAGTATTCACGCCATCATAACCATCGGCACTTACTTCATTGATCTACCATCTACATCATCAGCCATAATCACCTTCCGCATTTACATCACCATCATCTTCATTATTTACATCATCTTCATCCTCAGCATTTACATCACCATCATCTTCAACATTTACTTCATCTTCAGCATTTACATCACCATCTTCATCCTCCGCATTTACATCGCAATCATCTTCATCATTTACATCATCTTCATTTACATCACCATCATCTTCATTTACATCACCATCATCTTCAGCATTTACATCATCTTCATCCCCTGCATTTACATCATCTTCATCCCCTGCATTTACATCATCTTCATCCTCGGCATTTACATCATCTTCATCCCTGCATTTACATCATCTTCATCCTCGGCATTTACATCACTTCATCCTCGGCATTTACATCACCATCATCCCCAGCATTTACATCATCTTCATCCTCAGCATTTACATCATCTTCATCCCCTGCATTTACATCATCTTCATCCTCCGATTTACATCATCTTCATCCTCAGCATTTACATCATCTTCATCCCCTGCATTTACATCATCTTCATCCTCGGCATTTACATCATCTTCATCCCGCATTTACATCACTTCATCCCGCATTTACATCATCTTCATCCTCGGCATTTACATCACCATCATCCCCAGCATTTACATCATCTTCATCCCCTGCATTTACATTATCTTCATCCTCAGCATTTACATCATCTCATCCTCAGCATTTACATCACCATCATCCCCAGCATTTACATCATCTTCATCTTCATCAGCATTTACATCACCATCATCCTCGGCATTTACATCATCTTCGTCTTCATCAGCATTTACATCACCATCATCCTCGGCATTTACATCACCATCTTCATCCTCAGCATGTACATCACCATCATCCTCATCATCATTTACATCGCCTTCATCATTTACATCACCATCTTCATCCTCATCATTTACATCATCTTCATCCTCAGCATTTACATCACCATCATCTTCATCCTCAGCATTTACATCATCTTCATCCTCAGCATGTACATCATCCTCATCATCATTTACATCGCCTTCATCATTTACATCGCCTTCATCTTCATCCTCCTCATTTACATCACCATCATCTTCATCCTCGGCATTTACATCACCATCATCATCATTTACATCACCACCATCTTCATCCTCGGCATTTACATCACCATCATCATCATTTACATCACCACTATCTTCATTCTCAGCATTTACATCATATTCATCCTCAGCATTTATATCATCTTCATCATTTACATCGCCATCATCTTCATCATTTACATCGCCATCATCTTCATCATTTACATCGCCATCATCTTCATCATTTACATCGCCATCATCTTCATCATTTACATCGCCATCACCATCCTCAGCATTTACATCACCATCTTCACCCCCCACATTTACATCACCTTCATCATTTACATCACCGTGATCTTCACCATTTACATCACCACCATCTTCATCCTCATCATTTATATCACCGTCATCTTCATCATTTACATCATCTTCATCTGCAACATTTACATCACCATCATCTTCAACATTTACATCACCATCATCTGCAACATTTACATCACCATCATCTTCAACATTTAGGTCACAGTCACCTTCATCCTGAGCATTTACATCACCATCACGAGAGAGAGATTTTAGAAAAGATTGATCTAGCGATTCAAAAATCCAAAAATCAATTTAAGCTATTCATGTTTGAAAAGTATACAGATTGGAATATATGTTTATGTATGCATTAATGGCTTTGTATGAAAATATGTCGTGAATATTTGGCTACCTTTTTAATGATACGGTTCACACGGAAACTTGTAAAACAGATGATGCCTTTTGGAGAAAAATTGATGATTTTCAGGAACTTTATCAGATTACTCTATAAAAAAACCTTTACTCCCCCACTCCACCCCCACCTCCATATGTGGCAAGGTGGCAAAAGAAAGAGATGTACCTATTCGGAATGAGCTTAAGTTTTGTTTTGTTTTTTATCAAGGAGAGAAAGTGTACAAAGTACCACCTAAGAAGGATGGAAAATCAGACAAATATTAAACTTTCCATTTTAAAAAAGCCAAAAAAAATAAAGAGAACATGTCTGTCAGTTTCATTATGCTTGTGCTCGTGGCTTATTATTGTTTGCAATGCTTTTTTATGTCTTTTTTATCGATCTTTTTTCGGTCATTAGAAAACAGGTAAATGTGTTCCATAAACTAAATGGTCGTTGGGAAGTGAAGTGTCAGTTACCAAAAAAAAGGAATGGAAATTAGGCAATCAAAAAGGCTTTAATTTTAGCTAGGGTAGGTAGACCTGTTTTAGCAAATCTTGGAATCAATCTTTTTTTATTCAACAGATTATAGTTATTAGTTTATTCATTGCTGTTGCAAGATATGTGCTTTCGCTACCAATAAACACATCGGGGCAGTTAGATTTTTTTGTGGGTAGGATTAGCAAGTTTTCCTGCATTGAGAGCAGATTTTGTGTAATGAATTGTCAGGCGTATACCAGTCCTGTTTGGCATCAAGTACATCAGTCAAAGTTTATGGTAGTTGTGGTGGATTTTTTTTAGAATTGATTTCACAAAACATTAGTGTTGTGTAGCTTTAAGTGAGAGACAGAGTGTGTGTGTGTGTTTGTATGTGCTATGTGTGTGTAGGGGGGGGGTAGTTGTGGTAGAGGAGGCATCAGGTTGGAAAGAGAAGGGAGGAAGGGAAAGGGGTGTTAAGTAAGGGTTTGGATACACAATTAGAGCAGTGGGGACAAAAAAAGGCTGGTAGACTTTTTTCTTACATGTTTTGGGGGCTCGCTTTTTAAAGGCTTTAAAATGCCTTAGGCATTTTGGCAGCTAAACTGAAAATTTGTGGACACCGATGTCCAATGTGTGTAACCTTGGCTTTTTATGGAACTGGTGATTTCGAGCTAAAGATTCCTGCTATTGTGGGCTATATGCCTTTTATGTCTGTAGTATCTAAACTGTTATTTCAAGAATAATCGAACAAGTGCTCGTATACTTTTTCTTACATCTAGTCTTTGTTTGCCCGTAATTATCTGTTCCGACCGGCACAGGTAGCCTACGCGACAGAAAAAGGGTCCCGGTTTTAATATGTGCGTAGCATTGTGTCTTTAGCTACATACCAGTTGTCCACATGCTATTGTGTCCACATAAATTCTAACATTCAGACAGACCATCTGACAGACAACCCTTACCCTTTATTAACTTTTAACACTAACTCTAACAATAACCTCAACACTAACCCTGGCCCCGCTTGTGGACACAAAAGGCAGGTGGATAATGGTATATGCGGACACAGTGGATACTTTTTTCTTTTGGGTTGGTAGGAGGAAGGGGCCCGAGAAAATTTCGAAAAAAAGATACAAGGAAGAGAGAGAAGTGTTATAATGTTCTGGTATATAGTGATGGGTAAAGAGGTGTAAAGACTGAGGATGGGGATAGGGGACCGGCAAACTTTTGATTAGCTTCGGGATGCGTGGAGGTGGGGAGACGTTTAGAAAAAAAAAGTGTGATGGGTTTAAAATGTGTGATGAAATAAGCAGTTGAGGGTGTGAATTTTAGAATTTATCTTTAAAAAATGTACGAGGTGCTGGTATAGATTGCTTTAATGAATAATCATTGGGGGGAAGGTGCTGGGAAACTGTGATAATGCATTACAGAAAAGGGGCCTTACTAAGAAGCAGGGGTAGAGGGTATGTTTAGGTCTGTGTCTGTGTCTTTGTTGAATATGATTCATGTGACGGGGTATCTAGGGAATGGTCTACCTCGAGTATTTATCATCACCAGTGTATGCTACATTGTGCAGCCTACCCAAAAATTGCACACAGTTTGTGTAGTTTTATACTTAGTGGGTAGGGGTAAATAAAGAAAAGCTGTTACCCAAATAACATGAAGTTAAAATTCTTTATATCTGTATTTTAAAGAAAAGCTAGCTTGTGTAATCAGTACGACTGTAAAAGCTTGACATTGCCTTTTTTAAAAGCTGGAGGTTTAAAAAGTGTTGGTATGTCACATCAAGAAAGAAATTGCGATATTTCGATTCGTGAAAAAATCGGCATTTATCTTAAATCCTTCAGATGTGTTATTTTCCCTTTTGTTATTGGGGTGTGGTAGAGATCAGTGATCAGAAGACTCATTTTACCGATGCTAGGGTTAAGCGGCATTGAGAAGGGATACAAATTAGATGAGTAACCGTTTGCGCATCTTGGCTTCATAGTAACCCAGCTGTAAATAAGTACCTGCCCTCCTTAAAGACAAGAAAAATGAAGCAGCGAGGGTCAGGAGATGGGCACATCCCTCGATATGTTGGCCCTAGAGAAGCTGAGGTCTTACGTCCCTCCCCAATGACCATATAGGTTATGGAAACACTTTACCTTTTGTTCTTCAAAATGTGGTATTGTAAATGTTTGCCTGTTAGTGAAATAATGTATTCTGGCAGATTATTTGCAATGCAGTGTGATACACAGGTTTTTTTTTTGTTCAACCCTTTTTGCTGACTTGTGTGCTTTTATAAAACCTGGGTTGTGTGAAACTAGAAAACTGAGCGTGTGTGGGTTTGTTTTAGTGGCAGGGCGTAAACTGTAAACAGGCAATTGTGCGAAACACTTAGCTGTATGAATGTTTTATTTTTTGTGTGCTTTAGACTTAAATAGAAGAATGTATTAACAGCAAGAAATACTGGTGGTCAGTCCAATCTTGAATATAAAATTGCTTGCTCTTTCCACTTATCTCCTTTTCCATCATATATTTTGACATATTGTATGGAAACATTTACTATTGATTTCCTGGACTTGACTATGAAAAACTGATGTTCCTTTCTTGCTTTTCTGATTACTCAATTTGAAGTACTGAGCACAAAGTGAAGTAATTTATTGCGATACTCTTTTCCTTTTCATTGTGTCGGATGGAATGTGGTATTGTCAATGGCAGTGTAACCAACTCCACTTATAAAACATTCCAACATAGCTCGACATTGTTTTTGTAGTAACTTCATGACTTTGCTCCTGAAGCATTTGCCTGTATTGGGCTTATCTGTTCCCCAGCTGTAAGGGACACGAGTTTTTGTGTGGTTTCTCTTCCACCTTTAGGCAATTTTTCACATTTTTTCTCCGCAAAAACAGCAAGCTTAGTAACACTAAATGTGACCCAGTAAAACTCTAATTTTTTTCCAAGCATAACATTGCTCTTACTTGAATGAGTTACGCGCTGCTTTTGCATTTACATTTTTTTCAGTATTTTTTTTTTTTTTGGAGGGGCATTTGATGTTTCAGTATTTATTGTGGAGGTTTGATTTTTTTTCTTTATTGGGAGTTGTGTAACTGGTTTACTTGCATGTAACCATCCCAAGCATTGCCGTATTGTTCACCTTCAGATGACAGATTGTGTAGTCTATGTGTGTAGCGTGACGCCTTTATCGTGTATTATAACAAACTGAAGGTTGTGGCTTTGCCATGTTTTAAAACTATCCTTTTTGTGTGAAATTCTTTGTAGTTTTGAATTGAATCTGGTAGGCTTGTTTAATTACGCAGTTAATATATTCCACTTAATTGCTGCATCCTCCCCCTATTCTATCACTTCCGGGTCAAAATTACTTTATGTGTAGTATTTTTAAAAATATACGTTTGATATATACGATTATAAAATAATCGATTTTAATCCCATGAAAGATTAATTCGAAACCCCTTTGCTAGTAGCATGTACATTGTTTGCCTTCAGTATAGTGGCGAAAATGTAACGTGTTCCCTTTAAAAGATCAACAAAATTGTTCTCTGTTACCAGAACAACTTCCATTTTTCATGTATGTCATGGCAGCCCTGTAAAAATAGTGTGCCTAAAAAAAGGTTAGGTGGTGAGCACACACCACTGGCACTTAACTACCAAACTGACTTCAATACTGAGAAAAATACCAGGTTTTCGACAACTTACAAGCGGATATTTTACACATACTTATTTGGGGTGTGTGTACTTTCTGGCTATAAAAATAACACGGCTGGAGTTTCGCTTTTTGTCACTTCTGTGTTTTAAAAACATTTTATTGGATTGAACACAATATGGTCTGAACTATTTCAAAAAGTGGTGTCAGAAATCAAAAGTCAGTTGGTCGGTCATTGTGTCACTGCTGGTCAGAGCATTGGGAAAAGCCTACCTCCCCATTCAACCAAAATATGGCTGGAGTTAGGGTTGGGTAGTCGGCTCGCAGCTTAAATATAACAAAACGAAAAACTTCATATCAAATTGCTATGACTCTAAAATGCTGTGTTTTTTTCGATGTCTGCTCCCATAACTAAAAACTTTTTACTTTACTAGAATGTATTTGCTATGTGTTGACCAAGGTCTTAATTCAAAGTTCTAGGCATGGATGACTGTAGAGTAGGAAAACACGATTTTATGAATATTGAAAAAATGTATACACATTTAGGTTGCCCCGTCCACCACTGTCACTTTTTGTGCATGCTTCATTCTGAATATTTTTGTTATCTGTATTTCTTGAGCAGATCATCATTAGAATACGATTATAATAAAAATGATGCTATATTATTCTTTTTTTTAATGCTATGTTATTAATGTCCAGTATAATCAGGCTGCTAAATAATTATTTCCATGTTGAAGGTGTAGATTGTCGACCCATTTGATCAATGAATACGCTTGATATTGTAGACAGGAAGACAGTCGATATGATACACGACGAATTTTGACTTGATTCTGACATTTCCAGTTTTTATGAACATAGTGAACAGTATAATGATGCGATAAGCAAGTCTCACATGTGTAGATTTGGAAAATGCTTGGATACACACGAGTGTTAAATTCCCCATTGATTATAATCTGTGTGAAACGTATGCCTGCTTTGTTTCATTATCCTCACCCCTCTCCCCCGCCTCAACCCTCACCTGGTGTATTGTGGCTTAAGGCCAATGTACCATTAAACGATTTCAGAGTTGAGTGTGTGTGTGTGCGTGCGTGCGTGTGTGTGTGTTTGCGCACTCGTGCTCTTGTGCATACTCAGTGCAACTGAATTAAAATTCATTTTATACATGCATACAGACACACACACACACACGTACACATACACACATGCATACACACACACACACTCAAAAGTCCTTCGGATGAGACTTTAAACTGAGGCCCTGTATGTGAACACACGCAGAACGTCTTGCGCACACGTTAAATCCTGTTCCGCTGTTCGTAAGAGTAGGCCATTGTGTGCCGGTGGGAACAGATGACATTTACTAAACTGCATACACACGAGGTAGTAGTAGAAGTAGGCACTCATCAGTCTCTGAAGACTATGGAGTTAGAGCGCAAAGCCTGGGCAAGTATTATGGAGGGCAAGCTGTTACCCATGCAGCAGACCCCCCCTCTCCACGGCACTGGAATGATCCATTGGAAGGGCATTGACCGATACGAATGGTTCCAGTACTGTCGCAGGAGCCACCAGAACGTTGCCATATACCTACAGCCCCGAGCCGCTCTGGGACTCCAACTCCCCGATTTTTCCTCAGGGATGGTGTCTAAACACGACACCTGTGTGCATGCTGGTTTGTTATAATTTTGTCATCCGCTCCTACCGGCACACGATGGCCTACTCTTCCGAAAGGTGGAACGGGGTTTTAACGTGTGCGCAAGATGTTCTGCGTGCATTCGCACACGGGGCCTCGGTTTCGAGTCTCATCCGAATGACTTTGACATTCAGTTCGATTTTTTCGTCAAACTGGGAAGAAAAGGCGAGGCTGGGTACGAACCCAGAAACTCACGATTTACATATTGGCAGGCGAACGTCTTAACCATCCTGCCTCCGTCCTTCACGAGGACTGGGTGTAAAAAAGCACAAGAGTGCTTATTCCATTATCCTCGATATAAAAGAATAAAGTAAATAACCGCGCACACACACACATGGGGGGACAGGAAAAACGAGTGGTGAGAACATTGCGCTGGCAATTTGACGACCCGAGTTCGATTCCCGGTCGAGGGGATTTTTCCTCTGGAGTTAACATCGGTACTGGCTCCACTCTACCCACAAGTTCTTCGGATGAGACTATAAACCGAGGCCCCGTGTGCAAACGCACGCAGAACATCTTGCGCACACGTTAAATCCTGTAAGAGTAAGCCATTATGTGCCGGTGGGAACAGATGATAAGATTTACGAAAACTGCATACACACGGGGACTGGACGTAAAAAAGCACATGAGTGCTTATTCCATTATCCTCGATAAAAAAAAAAGATTAAAAAAATATATATGTATATTTTTATACATACATACATACATACACATATATAGTACATCACAGGTTCTGAAGATCAGTACGCACAATACCATCACAATATAAAAAGCACCCACAAATTGGCAATGCCTCCACCAGTTGTAAACTCGCCCAAGTAAAATCACACTCGTGCGCGCACCAGTATGCCCACACATCCATACACTCACACACTGCTCGCACGCACAGGCACACAACACACACACACACACACACACACACACACACACACACACACACCACAAACATTGAAAATATTCGCACACATGCGCTCGTATTTGTACGACATGAATAAAATTGTTATCGTATATCGTATTATAAAATAAATAAATATCATTTGAAATAATACTGTATTAGGATATTGAATACTGTGTTTAAAGAGAAAAAGAAAACACGCTCGCACATGCACACAAACACACACACATACACACACACGCACGCGCGCGCACGCGCGCATGTGCATAAACCAAACAGTTATAACATGTTGCATGATTGAACAAATATCAATGAAATTAAATACTCTGTCCATTAAATCATGGAACACAATTTAAAAGTTTTGATGATAAAAGGTAGCTTTAATGATAAACTGTGATAATGTAGGTGACTGTGATAAAGTGTAAATAAAACAGACTGAAATGTACAGAAATTTTTAGTCACCCTCTCAATACAAAACTGCATTAACACAAGGACTGGATGTTAATAAAAAGACATGAGTGCTTAGTCCATTATTCTCAAAAATATAATGAACAAAAAAGAATAAATGGATTTCGCCCATAAGAGTACATCTATATTTTACCTTTTCGTCGATTTATTATAAGCAAGTTTTTTTCTTTTGTTAGTTCACGTAAAGTGAACATCCTTGGCAGAGGTTTATTTCACACGTTGTTGGATTTTCCCCATGAATTAAACTATAAAAAGACAGAGAGAGAAAAGAAAGAAACTATTTCTTCAAAATATCCGCCTGGAGAGATAAAAGATAGATCCAATCACATTAAAATCCTGAAACATTTTTTAAAGATAAAAAACGGCTGATTTGTTGCATTTTTTCTTCGTAAAAAGCCATACAAAAATTGCCTGAACCTTTTTATAGATGAAATTGGATTCTTGAATACAATCAGCGATAGAAATGTATAAAAAATTATGAATAGGAGAATTTATGCGGGTTTTTTTCCCAGTATACAGCTTCGAGATTTACAAATAGTAAAATTTATGCATACGTTTTTAATTTTGCCTCTCAATAAGGCAGCCGATTCGACTTCGGGATGATGTCGAAAACACGACATTATTCTGTATGCATATTTGTATAGTCAGTATTAACGTAATATAGTCTTTCTTAAACCGACACGAATGACCAACTCTTTCTTAAGTCAGAACTGTTTTTGTGCACAAAATATTATGTGTCTGTTCACATACTGGGCCTCGGTTTATAGAATCTCATTTGAAGGATTTTCCGGGAGTGGAGTCATTACTGATATAAGCACCAAAGAACAATTCCTTTCAGCAGGCGTCTCCATGGTAGGCTCAATCCCAGGCTTGATCCTGATCCCTTAAATTGTAAGTGCTACGCTCTAACCACTAGGTATTGCTCTACCTCCCCCCCCCCCCCCGCCTTTCCCTCCTCCCCATCCCCATTCTATGTTTTCATGAAAGACAAAGGAACACATTTACTTATGCTTGCAGCAGATTCCATTTAACTCTATGCAAACGTACTGGCACGACTGTCACTGCAGTGTACTTGTTTACTGATTTATAATAGGTGGACATTTTTCTAGTTCTCTGTCTGTCTATCTTTCTGTCTGTCTCTGTCTCTGTCTGCGTGCGTGCGTGCGTGCGTGTGTGTGTGTGTGTGTGTGTGTGTGTGTGTGTGTGTGTGTGTGTGTGTGTTCTCTCTCTCTCTCTCTCTCTCTCTCTCTCTCTCTCTCTCTCCCCTCTCTCTCTCTCTCTCTCTCTCTCTCTCTCTCTCTCTCTCTCTCTCTCTCTCGTTGAACTTCTATTCTTAGTGATAGTAATGTTTTTCCTTTTTGTTGATTTCTGTTTTATCTTGCTTTTGGCTCTTCTCCTGTTTTGGTTGGTCTCTTTTTTTTTCTACTCCCTAATCAGGGCAAGGACCGGATGGAAAAAAATGTAAATGCTTACTATGTTACCCTTGAAAAATAAAGATTATTCATTCATTCATTCTCTCTGGGACTGGATGCAAAAAAAAACATTTTGTAAAACACATGAGTGCTTATTCATTAATATCGAAATAAGAAAAAAAAAATTGATATGAGATTTCCAGAAAATAATCATCCTCTAGAATACTCGATATATATCGGTATGATTTCTTTCAGCTTAAAACAAACTTTTTCCTAAAGTCATACAAAAAATTATCTTAGGATATCTACCGACGGCATAATATTTTTGGGGATGTAAATGGTGTGGTCAATTGTATGCAAAGCTCGACACGAAAGACTTCGTCGACTAGGTTTCTTTAGTTAACTCCCCTGAAACGACGATCCTTTATGAATTTTAGTAGGAACAAAGAAGGCAACAGTGTTCTTGCTAAGGGAGGCAATTCAAAGCATGGGGCGACAAGCCATTATGAAATTTAGTAGTTTTAAAGAAGACAACGGTGTTTTCTTAGGTCAGGGGAGGGAATTCAAAGCGTTCCGCATTAGCGGACCTTGTACCGATGAATATAGAAAAATAGGAAAAAAACATGATAAATTAAATATCTTCGATTAAATAAAGAAGAGTTAATAGTTAATGCTCTCGGCTTGGCATATTATTGACTATTGCTACCCACATCCCCACACAAATAAAAAGAGAATGAGAGAAGACCTTGGAAGTAGAATCTTGTACACCCTGCATCTGAAATTGTCTTTGGAACAGCAGGTTATATAAATGAGCACTAGATTTCCCGTTGCTCGGTGGTCACGTTAAAGTTTGTTCCTCTTTTTGGAAGATAAAGCCATTGTGTCGGTGGGAACGGATGAGAAATTTACAAAACACACATGGGGACTGGGTGTAAAACAAAGCACACGAGTGGTTATTCCATTTTCCTCAAAATAAAGGAGTAAAATGTATAAAGATTTTTCAGTCTGTTGTCAATATTCTCCGAGGAAATGGTGTGTGT
>CM060321.1:1702798-1707798 GCA_030674155.1 Stramonita haemastoma | reverse complement strand
CACAGACACAACACAGACACACAGCACACACACACACACACACACACACACACACACACACACACACACACACACACACACACACACACACACCACACACAACACAAACAAGACACACACACAGTAACACACAGACATAGTAACACACACACACACACACACACACACACACACACACACACACACACACACACACACACACACACGCACACAGTAACACACACACATACACACACAGACAAACCTTAACATATATATATATATAATATATATATATATATATATATATATATATATATATATATTATATCTGTGTGTGTGTGTGTGTGTGTGTGTGTGTGTGTGTGTGTGTGTGTGTGTGTGTGTGTGTGTGTGTGTGTGTGTGTGTGTGTGTGTGTGTGTGTGTGTTACAAAGAGACGTCAGAGTCCCTCATTGCCTACTTTTTATTTATTTATTTTTTTACTGCGTCACCAGCGCGACACAAAGTTAAGAAGGTGTCACAGTTTTGATACAAAAAGACGAACGACCAAAAACTTTGAATCTGTCATTCAGGTAAGCGCCTGTAAGCTTCCAGAGATGTTGACCTGTCTGCGACCCTACAATGGACTCAGTGACCACACCATTTCTGGAACTGTCTTTTTTGTCTGATGCTATTATCTCTGGGGATGGGTAAGACCATAGATACAACTTTATGTTTCATGCTAAGGTTAGCCAGAGAACAGCTAGTAATTAATTGCTTCGATTAATTTATTTTCCTCTGTGAGGATGCCAGAGGCCTGTCAGTATAATATCACTCCCCTCCCCCCTTCCCCTCTCTTCTGGAAATTATGTGCTAAAAATTCTCTATTTTCTATCCCTCTCTTGTATTAAGCTGTGTTCCTTTTCTTCCTGTCACCTCCTTCTTGTCTATTTTTTGGTTGCTTTTTTGGTCCATTTCCCTGCCTTTTCTTCCCTAGAAAGACTAAGAAGAAGAATCATTATTTCCTCCCAAAAGAAATCAGATGTGCTGGGCCTCTCTCTGACCCCCATCCTTCTCTCTCTCCTTCTCTCTCACTCACTCACTCACTCACCCTCTCTCTCTCTCTTTCTCGAAACCTTTATCAAGACAGATACAGCTCATGGTATTCGTTTAACTTTCTTTTGTTTCAATTATTGAATATTCCATGAAAGTAGTGAAGATAAAAAAAACTGGCGTAGCATTGATTGCATCATTTGCATAGCTTATTCCAACATTACCTAAACCAACCCATTTTTGTTGCAACACATAATTTGGAAAATGTGTGGTTTGAATCAACAGTTTCTTTTTGTGTTTTGGTTTTGTTTTTTCTGCCATTCAACTAATCTTCCGTAAAACGCCATGCTTCTTGACCTCCTTTGTGACATCCTTGTTTGCTCAGTGACATACTTTTTCCCCCTAGTTATGCCATTTTGTTGGGTGTTGTTTTATTGATATCGTTCTCTATGTGATTATTAAGACCATACACAAAGCGTAACGTTTCATGTCAACGATTAATAGTAAAGACAGCTATTTGTTCTTTAGTCACTCTTTTGTACAGCTTTCTATCATTTACTACCGCTATTACTCTACATCTGTCAGTAGATATCTTACAGCGTAGTTTATTTATCAATTTTATGGTATTTTATTCTTTTATATCGAGAATAATGGAATAAGTGCTCGTGTGCTTTTTTTCATCCAGTCCCCATGCGCATGTAGTTTTGTAAATATTGTCATCTGTTCCCACCGGCACATGATGGCCTACTCTTGCAAGAAGCGAAACAGGATTTAATGTGTGCGCAAATTGTTCTGCGTGCGTTCGCACACGAGGCCTCGGTTTACAGTCTCATCTGAAGGACTTTTGGGAGAGTGGAATCAGCACGGATGTTAACTCCAGGGGAAAAATCCCCTCGAACGGGAATCGAACTCGGGTCTTCAAATTGCGAGCGCTATCTTCTGACCACTAGCCTATTCCGACTTTTAGTGTGTGTGTGTGTGTGTGTGTGTGTGTGTGTGTGTGTGTGTGTGTGTGTGTGTGTGTGTGTGTGTGTGTGTGTGTGTGTGTGTGTGTGTGTGTGTGTGTGTGTGTGTGTGTGTGTGTTTGTGGTGTCTATGTGTCTGTGTGTTTATGTGTGTGTGAGTGTGGTGTGTGGCTGTGGCTGTTTGTCTGTTTGTCTGTCTGAATGTCTGTCTGTCTGTCTGTCTGTCTGCCTACCACAACAAAATCGGATGCTCTGCCGTGGGACTATCTCGCTAGATGCGTAACGGCAGAGAAACACATTTTCGCCCCTTGAAGGAACAATAATTGCTGTCTGAGCTCAAAACGGCAAAGACAAGGAAGAGGAAAAATGCGAAGAAAAAGAATGCAAAAAATCCGTAGAATGTGGAAAATAGTCAGAAAAGGGAAATCATGCGAAGAGGAATGCGAAGAAGAATGTAAAGAATGCAAAAAAAAAAGCAAAGAAGAAAAAGAAAAACAACGACGACGACGACGACGACGACAACAACAATGACAACAACAACAACAAAAATAAAAAGAACGATAAGAGCAAAAAGAAAAAGAAAAAACAAAAAGAAAAAGAACTAGAAGAACAAGAACAAGATGAGCAAGAACAAGAAGAACAAAAACAACAAGAACATGACCAAGAACAAAAGCAAGAACAAGAAGGACAAAAAAAGAACAACAAAAACAAGAAGAAGAAATACATGAAGAACAAGAACAAGAACAAGAACAACAAAAACAACAAGAACAAGAAGAACAAGAAGAAAAAGAGCAAGAACAAAAAGAACAACAACAAGAAAGGATTGTCACAACCATCATGGCATATTTCACCCAGCTTCACCTATTCCTACCCACAGTGCTGTCTCAGCGCAGCATACAGCTAGGGAGATTGTGTCAATAATGTTTGAAAAGTTGTACTTTATTTTTTCCTGTGCTATCTAAAAATGCTCCTGTAAGCTTCCAGAGGGGGTGACCTCTCTCTGACTCTTTCATTGGCTCAATGGGCACACCTATTCTGGAAAACGAATATTTTTTTTTTCTACAGCTGCTGTCTTTTGTGTAATGATTATGACCATAAGAATTAGTCTGATTGATTCCCGCTAACGCTTGACAGAGAAACGGTCTCCTTAGTTTTGATTAGTCTGAAAACTGCTTTTTTATGTTTCGTAAATCTGAGACATTATGTTGTGCTGTGTTGTGTTGTATTGTTTTATTACCATGGTGTTCTGTTGTGAGTGTTAGTATTGTGCAGTGTAGTATAGTGTGGTGTGGTGTGGTGATATATTGTAATGTATTGTTTCATGTTGCATATTATTGGATTGGATTGCAATGGTTTTCTATTCTATTCTATTCTATTCTTTTCCGTTCTATTCTTTTCTATTCTATTCTTTTCTTGTTTCTTATACTCTGTACAGCACTCAGTGAAGGTAGATTTCTCTCTATGAAATGTCTCTGTGTGCCTGTCTGTCTGTCTGTCTGTCTGTCTGTCTGTCTGTCTGTCTGTCTGTCTGTCTGTCTGTCTGTCTGTCTGTCTGTCTGTCTGTCTGTCTCTCTCCTCTCTCTCTCCTCTCTCTCTCTCTCTCTCTCTCTCTCTCTCTCCTCTCTCTCTCTCTCTCTCTCTCTCTCTCTCCTCCTCTCTCTCTTCTCTCTTCTCTCCCCCTCCTTCTCTCTTATCTCTCCCATCCTTCTTTTATCTACCCCTTTTCTCCTTCTCTCTCCTCCATCATCAATACTTGGCAGAAACTTTTCCACCTTTTTTGTTAGTTAGTTAACAATGTTACAAGTTCAGCACACAAAACAACAACATGCAAGAAGAAAACCAAAAACAAACCACAATGACATTCTTGTGACATCTCTCTCCCCCTTAGTCTGTGAGGGCTTAAAATGACCACACCTAATGAGTGAAGTCTGGCATTAGGGATCATCATCTTGTCTTCTTGGCCAAGGTCAGCCTCGGTCAGTGTCAATTCCTGGAGCGGCTCAATATGGATGGGGCTTGTTCACTTTTGGTTCATCAGCCCTTTTTGGGGTCAGAAGTTTGTTGTTGTGTGTGTGTGGGGGGGGGGGGGGGGGAGGGGATGGAGGGGGGGTTGAGGTGTGTGTGTATGTGTGTGTGTATTGTGTGTGTGTGTGGAGGGCGGTGGCGGGGGGGGGGGGGAGGGGGAAGGGAGGGGGTTTGAGAGGGGTGTGTATGTGTGTGTGTGTGTGTGTGTGTGTGTGTGTGTGTGTGTGTGTGTGTGTGTGTGTGTGTGTGTGTGAGAGGAGAGTAGGGGAAAGGTGCGGGGTTGAGGTGTGTGTGTGTGTATGTGTGTGTGAGTATGTGTGTGTGTATGTGTGTATGAGAGAGAACCCCAAATCCTAACCAAAAAAAAACAAAGTAGCCTGTTAACCCCCACCTGATGATAACAAACAGATTGGCATGACAAGTTAAGCCACCGACTTTAAGTAAGCTACCAACAAAGGATGCCTGTAGAGATCCCACCAGCTAATGCAATGTGACCACATAAGGCAGGCAGGGATGGGTGCAGGCTTAGCACTGATGCTGCTCTTTTGGTTCCCCCCACAAGGAGTCTTTGCTCTTATGCAATGTGGGTGGGACACACGAAGATTGTGCGTATTGACAGCCAGGCAGGCATCCTTGTGACGAGCGTGCATGCACGTACGCGCGCACCTACACATGCAAACCGCGAACACACCCGTACATACATACATACATACATACATACATACATACATACATACATACATACATACATACATACATACATACATACATACATACATACATACATACATACATACATACATACACACACATACATACATACATACATACATACATACATACATACATACATACATACATACATACATACATACATACAGACAGACATACAGACAGAATACAACAATACCAACACAGACAACAGACAGACAGACAGACAACAGACAATGTATACAGTGTTGCTATTCGTTCCTAACGGCAGGCAAAAGGACCAACT
>CM060321.1:1685298-1697798 GCA_030674155.1 Stramonita haemastoma | reverse complement strand
AATTTTGCGCTAGGAGCCTTTAAAGGCAGGTGGGGGTCAAGTTGTCAATTGTGTGATTTTGATAGATTATTAAACTGTATCTGTTTATTTATCTTATAATGAAACATCAAGGTATACTTTTTATTTCTTTTGCTTTTAAATGTGTTTTGAAAATACCAAAGCACGCATTCTGACAACCTGTTACTAAAATAAACTTGCCCGTTTCTCATTTTGTCACATCCTGCAGTCTATCATTTCAATTTGTAATAATGTTGCACAGAATTGTCCGATTTTCAATCTGTTTTTTGTATTTGATAGCCACTTTATTGCACATTAATAACATGTCAATAACTGAAAATTGACCTCATGTGCACTCCGTCTCATTATGTGGTGGAGCGTCACATTTGTCTAAAAACCTCAATCCTTACCCTGTGCATCATTTTCTATCTCACACTGTGTTTCAAAAGCAAAAACACAGAACATGTCCTATCATAATAAAAGTTCACCTAAGAAAGTATGCCTCTCTAATATTAGACACACAACTGCATCGTTTTCACGTCTGCATGGTCAGATGTAAGACTTGTTTTCTTCTTTCCAAAAGTAGAATTATAGAAACATTTGTTTGTCCTTCAACGTAAATTTCAGCATATTTCAAGATATTTTTGATATAGAGTCTGAATAGCATCTCTATTTTAGTTAAGAACAGTCTTGTTTTCCACTGTAGCTCATTGTTTTGGGGTTTGTTCGTTTTTACATGAAGACTCCCAAACTTATCATTTTCAGCCAGCATTAGGCAGGAAACAGACACTACGGATATGGGGATAAGTGACCTTGACTCCTATCCTGCGAGTCCATGAAATTCTGGGTTCGAATCTCGGCAAGCAGTGTATGATAAATTCAGTAGAACTTCTGGAATAAACATAAAGTTGCAGACCTGCCAGTGCCTTTATTCCTTTCTTGTGTGTATGTATAATACACATCCAGAAGATCGCACAAGTATGCTAAAGATCGCGTAAATTTACGTCAGAGGCTGGTGGATAACAGAAAGATAAAAATACCCAGCATGCATCCTGCACCTGAAGAGAGATGGGCTCCACTAGGTTTATATTAGCCAAAAACAAAAACACTGCCTAAAAAAAGTTTCTGTGCACTGGCCCACCAACTCCTCTGAAAATAAATTAAAAGAGTTAAGAAGTTAAACCAGAAATAAATTCAAATTGAATGAAAAGCAGTTTAGAGCAATACAATAATCACATTCTTCTTCTTCGTCGAACGCTCAGACCAAAAGTATTGTTTGTTATATATATATATTTTTTTAAATTTTATTCTTTTATATCGAGGATAATGGCGTAAACATTCCTGTGCTTTTTTGATCCAGTCCGCATGTGTATGCAGTTGTGTAAATATTGTCATCTGTTCCCACCGGCACCCAATGGCCTACTCTTACGAAAAGCGGAACAGGATTTAACGTGTGCGCAATATGTTCTGCGTGCGTTCGCATACGGGGCCTCGGTTTACAGTCTCATCCAAAAGACTTTTGGGGAAAGTGGAGTCAGCACTGATGTTAACTCCTGGGGAAAAATCCCTTCCAACGGGAATCGAACTCGGGTCGTCAAAGTGCGAGCGCAATGTTCAGACCACTAGGCTATCCCGTCCCCTGTCAGAGCGAAGATGCATTGTGCTTCCTCTAAGTGCCTGACAAATCAGGTCCAGTTCATCCAAATTTGGCGTGCGAGAGAACTGTTCTAATTATCTTAGGTCGTTCTGCAGAAATAAAGTGAGAGATAGAAAAGAGGGAATTCTTAGCACAGAAGGTGGGGCTGCTATTTATGCTGACATGCCCCAGGAATCCTTACTAGGTTCAACAATCACATGAAATTAAAAATTATATTTTCGATTCTTTGATCGTTACGATGTTTATTCATAAAATAAATATTATTGGATTTTTATATCCTTGTACCAACACACGCACGCACGCACCAACACTCACACGCGCGCGCGAACGTGCACGCACGCACACCTACACACATAAACATACACACACGCAAGCGCGCGCGCTCGCAAACACACACACACACACATAAACACATACACACACACACACGCGCATACAGGCGTGCGCACACATACACACACACATCACATGATAATACTCTATTTCATTATTTCGCTTGGTCTGTCTGTCTGTCTGTCTGTCTGTCTGTCTGTCTGTCTGTCTGTCTGTCTGTCTGTCTGCCCCTCTTTCTCTCTCTCTCTCTCTCTCTCTCTCTCTCTCTCTCTCTCTCTCTCTGTCTCTCTCTCTCTCTGTCTCTCTCTCTCTGTCTCTCTCTCTTCATATCTATTTCCATCCCTTTGTCTCTGTCTGTCTGTGTCTGTCTGCCTGCCTGTCTGTCTGTCTGTCTGTCTGTCTGTCTGTCTGTCTCTCTCTCTCTCTCTGTGTCTCTCTATGTCTCTGTCTCTGTCTCTCTCTGTCTTTCTGTTCCTGTCTCTGTCCCTCTATTTGTCTCTCTCTGTCTCTGTCTCTGTCTCTGTCTGTCTGTCTGTCTGTCTGTCTGTCTGTCTGTCTGTCTGTCTGTCTGTCTGTCTCTCTCTCTCTCTCCTCTCTCTCTCTCTCTCTCTCTCTCTCTCTCTCTCTCTCTCTCTCCCTCTCCCTCCCTCCCTCCCTCCCTCCCTCCCCCCCCCCCCTCTCTCTCTCTCTCTCTGGTATCCAGTTGCGTGTAGCAACTGTGCTAATTTTCAGAGAAAGAAAGCCATCCCTTAGAGCTGAATTTAGAACTTGCCTAAGATCCAGATTAATCTTACTCCACATAAAAGTGTCTAATTCATCTATCTTTGTTCACTGGGTTTGTCTTTTTTCTCTTTTTCTTCTTAGCAAATGGACCGAAAATCATTGAAGTTTTATTTTTGGAACGAAAGGTTAATAGGCGGCTCATTCAAACTTTTTTTTGTTTTGGAGGAAGGGGTGGGGGGGTAGAGACTCTATATCGGGTGGATTGGTGGTCTAGAGATTACGCGCCTGTCTAGAAAGCGGAAAGTCCGGGTCGAAGTGTGCGGTGGTTCAAATCCCGTTTGGACCCTAATCTTTTCCACCATCCATTAGACGATGAGTGGTGGTCTGGGTGCTAGGCTTTCGTATGAGACGATAAACCGTGTTCCTGCATGTTACATATCATTATTAAGCGCACGTAAAAGAACCCACGGCAAGAAGAAGGTTGTCCCTGGCAAGAAATCTCTAGAAAAAGCCACTCTGATAGGGAAACAAATACATTATTTTGCAGACAGGAAAGAGAAAAAAAAATAATGGGTGGCGCTGCACTTGTAGCGACGCGCTCTCCCCGCACAAGCGAGAGCAGCCCGAATTTCACGCATCGAAATCTGATGTGACTTCAAACAGTAAATAAGAAAATAAATACAATACAATAAAAAATAAATAAATAGAGTATTACATGTGCTGTTGCGGGTTTACATCCTTGTAGCTTATAGAGTATTTCAGGTGGGTACTATTATGATATTTTATCTGTCAGGTTTACTGCAGACCTGCCAGTGCTTTCCGTCTCCATTTTGTGCGACCTCATACATAAAAAGGATGCAGTGTGCTCGTTATAATAATACTGATTTTGGAATGACAGAGGAACGGTCGCAGAACGGGGGGATGGATAGCCTAGTGGTCAGAACATTGTGCTGGCAATGTGACGACCCAGGTTCGAGTCCGGTCGAGGAGATTTTTCTCCTGGTGTTAACATCAGTGCTGACCCCACTGTCCTCAAAAGTCCTTCGGATGAGACTTTAAACCGAGGCCCCGTGTGCGAACGCACGCAGAACACCTTGCGCATCGTGTGCCGGTGGGAACAGATGATATTTACAAAACTGCATACAAACGGGGACTGGATGTAAAAAAGCAGAAGAGTGCTTATTTCCATTATCCTCGATATTAAAGAATACATTAAATCAAATCAAATCAAATCAAATCAAATCAAATCGCACGTTGGGAAGAGGGAACTGTCGCAGAGGCAAAATCTCACTGTTGGTGATTCTCGGACTTCTAGCTGAGGAAGCGGGGAGAAAAAAGCCATAGCGAATTCACTACGATTAGAAACTGGCCAATAAAACTGGAGGAAAAAAACAACCCCACAACAACAAATAAGCAAAAACATAAGACGCTAATGGGATTAAAGCCTGTCAGTTTTCAGGCAGAAATCTACTGTGTTAACCAACACCTCGTGGTGTATGGTGACTGGTCAAAATAAGCAGTTTCAATGTTTTATGTGTGCTTTGTCTCTGTCTCTGTCTATCTCTCTCTCTCTCTCTGTCTATCTATCTGTCTGTCTGTCTCTCTATCTGTCTGTCTGTCTATCTGTCTGTTTCTCTCACTCCAGCCCTCTCTCTCCCTTCTGTCTGTCTGTCTGTCTGTCTGTTTGTCTGTCTGCCTGTCTGTCTCTATCTGTCTGTCTGTCTGTCTATCTCTCTCTGTCGATCTGTCTCTCTCTATCTCTCTGTCTCTATGTCCCTGTCTCTCCCTGTCTCTGTCTGTCTGTCTGTCTCCATCTCTGTCCCCTTCCCCCCCTCTCTCTCTCTCTCTCTCTCTCTCTCTCTCTCTCTCTCTCTCTCTCTCTCTCTCTCTCTCTCTCTCTCTCTCTCTCTCTCTCTCTCTCTCTCTCTCTCTCTCTCTCTCTATATATATATATATATGTGTGTGCGTGTGTGTGTGTGTGTGTGTTTGTGTGTGTGTGTGTGTGTGTGTGTGTGTGTGTGTGTGTGTGTGTGTGTGTGTGTGTGTGTGTGTGTGTGTGTTGTGTGTGTGTTTCTCTCTGTCTCTCCTGTGAGTGTTTTTTTTCAAAAATCCTGCGATATGGGCAATTCTAAAACCAGCAGCAAATTTGGATATGATCAACGGAGAAGACTTCATTTATTATGCAGCAGCTCCGCAATATACTAATCCGAGTAGATGAGCTTAATAGGTTCAAGCATTCTTTACTTGTGTGTTGATATTGTACTGTACACCATTTTTTAGTCACAGCAAATTTCTTTTCGTAAAATTTGGATTGCTCTCCCTGGGGAGAGCGCGACGCCACAAGAGCAGGGCCACCCATGATTTTCTCCTCTCCCTGTCTGCGTGCATAATGATCTGCTTCCTTATCAGACTGGCTTTTTTTTTTACACAAATGTGCTAGGAATAACTCTCTTGTTACGGTGGGTTATGTTACGTAGGCTAAATGCACTTTATACATGGAACCTTGGTTTATGGTCTCATTCGAAAGACTAGCATCTAGACCACCGCTCATAGTCTAGTGGATTTAGGAGAAAAGTTGCTGGCACAAACGGGGATTGAACCATCATACACTTCGCGAATTCGAACCTGGACTGTTCGCTTTCTAAGCAAGCGAGCGAAAAAGATGCGTGTACAGACAAAAAGCAGATGCATTACCTGTAGACCACCGATTTCACGACATGTATGGTTCTGTGGTTCTTACTGCAAGGCACTGTCCAAGGAGGATGAAAAAAAGGCAGACCAAAGAAGAGATGGGAGGACAACATCAGCGAATGGACAGGCCTAGAACTCAACAAAACTTAAACTCAACAAAACTTTGAGAAAGGCAGAACAGAAGGACGGTGGCAGGATGGTTGAGACGTTCGCCTGCCAATATGTAAACCGCGAGTTTCTGGGTTCGTACCCAGCTCGCCCTTTCTTCCCAGTTTGACGAAAAAATCGAACTGAATGTCAAAGTCATTCGGATGAGACCATAAACCGAGGTCCCGTGTGCGAACGCACGCAGAACATCTTGTACACACGTTAAAATCCCGTTCCGCCTTTCGGAAGAGCAGGCCATCGTGTGCCGGTATGAGCGGATGACAAAATTATATAAAAAAACAAACCAGCATGCACACAGGTGTCGTGTTTAGACACCATCCCTGAGGGGAATAAAAAAAATAATGAGTAGGCGCTGCACTTGTGGCGACGCGCTCTCCCCGGGGAGAGTAGCCCGAATTTCACGCAGAAAGTTCTGCTGTGACATAAAGTGGTATAAAAAAAATATAATAAGATAAATAAAATAACAGAGAGAGGAATGAATAGAACTGGTTGTCAAGTCTTCATGGGTGCCCCATGGTCGCCAGACTAAGGGACAGATAGAGATATATAGATATATAGATATATCGATAGACAGATAGATAGATAGACAGACAGACAGACAGACAGACAGACAGACAGACAGACAGACAGATTTGATTTGATTTGATTTGATTTGATTTATTCTTTTATATCGAGGATAATGGAATAAGCACTCGTGCTTTTTTTCATCCAGTCCCCGTGTGTATGCATTTTTGTAAATGTTATCTGTAGATAGATAGATAGATAGATAGATAGATAGATAGATAGATAGATAGATAGATAGATAGATAGATAGATAGATAGATAGATAGATAGATAGATAGATAGATAGATAGATAGATAGATAGATAGATAGATAGATAGATAGATAGATAGATAGATAGATAGATAGATAGATCAATCATATGTTCAGCCACAGACGAGGTATATTGTTTCCTGAATGTGTACTTTTGAATTGTTGTCTTTCTTTCTTAGCTTGTTTATTTTTCTTTTCTCTCTTCTCTTCTTCTCAGGGTTATTTTTTTATTTATTTATTCTTTTATATCGAGGATAACAGAATAAGCAATCATGTGCTTTTTTTCATCCGGTCCCGTGTGTATGCAGTTTTGTAAATATTGTCATCTGTTCCCACCGGCACACGATGGCCTACTCTTACGAAAAGCGGAACGGGATTTAACGTGTGCGCAAGATGTTCTGCGTGCGTTCGCACACGGGGCCTCGGTTTAAAGTCTCATCCGAAGGACACCAAGCACTGTGTAGTGTCTGGTACTCTTCTCTGCTGGTCACTTTGATGGTGGTCTGCCCTCTGGCCTCAGCCAACATACGGGGGACGGATAGCCTAGTGGTCAGAACATTGTGCTCGCAATTTGATGACCCGGGTCCGATTCCCGGTCGAGGGGATTTTCCCCCTGGAGTTAACGTCAGTGCTGACTCCACTCCCCCGAAAGTCTTTCGGATGAGACTGTAAATCGAGGCCCGGTGTGCAAACGCACGCAGAACAACTTGCACACACGTTAAATCCTGTTCCACTTTTCGCAAGAGTAGGCCATTGTGTGCCGGTGGGAACAGATCACAAGATTTACAAATCTGCATACACACGGGGACTGGATGAAAAAAGCACATGAGTGCTTATTCCATTACCTCGATATAAAAGAATAAAATATTTTTTAAATATACTTTGGCTTTAGAGCAGCTCATTTCACTGTACAGGATGCATGCTGGGTATGTGTACGTTTCCGAAACCCACCGAACTGCAACATGCATGTCGAGATCTGTAACGTGTAATCTGATCTTCTTCGAGTGTGTATACAAGATGAGATTTGAGGCAATGGCAGGTCTGCTCATGAATTTGACCTGGGAGGTTGTAGATGTTACCAGATACGATCGCCGAGATTCGAACCCATGACTTCATGGACCCTCGGGATTGAAGTTAAACATCTTAATCACCCAGCTATAGCGTCCCTCATTCACTTCGTTCTTTTCTTTTCTTTCTGTTTTTAATTCGTGCTTTCTTTCTAGCCGAGTGAATTAGCTTAATAAGCTTAGACAGCTTTTAATATGCAGGCATCCTCAGCAAAATCGCACTCATAATTTTGTTGTTCTTGATGTGTACGTTTGTTTCTTTCTTTCGTATGTGCGCTGTGTGTGTGTGTGTGTGTGTGTGTGTGTGTGTGTGTGTGTGTGTGTGTGTGTGTGTGTGTGTGTGTGTGTGTGTGTGTGTGTGTGTGTGTGTGTCTGTGTCTGTCTGTCTGTCTGTCTGTGCTGTCTGTCTGTCTGTCTGTCTGTCTGTCTGTCTCTCTCTCTCTCTCTCTCTCTCTCTCTCTCTCTCTCTCTCTCTCTCTCTCTCTCTCTCTCTCTCTCTCTCTCTCTCTCTCTCTCTCTCTCTCTCTCTCTCTCCAAAGTCCTTCGGATGAGACTTAAACTGAGGCCCCGTGTGCGAACGCACGCAGAACTCCTTGCGCACACGTTAAATCCTGTTCCGCTTTTCGTAAGAGTAGGCCATCGTGTGAAGGTGGGGACAGAGGACATTTATAAAACTGCATACACACGGGGACTGGATGAAAAAAAGCACAAGAGTGCTTATTCCATTATCCTCGATATACAAGAATAAATCAAATCTCTTCTCTCTCTCTCTCTCTCTCTCTCTCTCTCTCTCTCTCTCTCTCTCTCTCTCTCTCCTCTCTCTCTCTCTCTCTCTCTCTCTCTCTCTCTCTCTCTCTCTCTCTCTCGTCTCTCTCTCTCTCTCTCTCTCTCTCTCTCTCTCTCTCTCTCTCTCTCTCTCTCTCTCTCTCTCTCTCTCTCTCTCTCTGTCTCTCTTCTCTCTCTCTGCTCTCTGTCTCTCTCTCTGTCTCTCTGTCTCTCTGTCTCTCTGTCTCTCTCTCTCTCTCTCTCTCTCTCTCTCTCTCTCCTCTCTCTCTCTCTCTCTCTCCTCTTATTCCTTTATGTTGTTTGGTACTGCATATAGTTTTACTGTTTAGTATCTTTTTATCTTGATGTTTTCCTGAAAAGGGCGGGGACTGGATGTAAAAAAGCACATGAGTGCTTATCTATTATCCTCGAATAAAAGAATTTTGCCTTGCCTTGCCTTGCCTTGCCTTGCCTCTCTTTCTGTCTGTCTTCGGTTAGTGCTCATTTCTTTTTATTTTCTGTCTTTCACACTTATCCGAGTGAAAGAGTCTAATAAGCTTAGACAGCTTTCAACGTGTCTGCTGGATATGTATGATGCCTCTGATAAATCATGTTTGTGGCTTTTTAATACCGAGTGCGTACCCTTTTTTTCTTTCTTTGCTTTTAGTTCTTTCTATCCTGTTCTTAGCTGGATAAAGATTACAACCCAAACATCGCTAAACACCTGAGTGTTGATGTAGGCCACTGAAGTTGAATAAAAACTGCATACATACGGGGACTGAATGTAAAAAGCAGTGAGTGCTTATTCAGTTATTTAAAGTCTGTCCCGAGCTAAGGCTCATCAGGCCGGTGCTCATCTCGGTTTCTGTGGCGTCAAGCGACTGAGAGTCATAGACTCCCCCTGGATAGGACGCCAGTCTATCGCAGGTTAACCCCCAACACAAGGTTGGTACCCTTTTTACACCTGGTGGGGTGAAAAATAGCCGTAAAGTGCCTTTTCCAAGGCACAACGCCATAGCCGAAAGCTGGGATCGAACCCGCAACCTTTAGATTACGAGTCCAACGCCCTAACCTCTAGACTACAGCGGCGGCTTTATTCAATTATCCTCGATGTAAAAGAATGGAATAAAATAAAAGGCTTTCACTTGGACATCAGAAGAGATAGTATTCCTTATTTGACCGGTTGGTAGGTCATAGAGAAAATAATTATAATAGAAGGAAACAAGCACCAGCCACCATAGTGCAGTGGTTTAGCGCCTTGAATTTTGGACTGGAAGGTCGCGGGTTCGAATCCCATAAGAGTCTTAGGATTTTTTCGGACCCCGGCCGGCTCCTGCCCAGTGTGAGTGTGCTGTGGGTTCAACAGGAAGACTGGGACCACATAGTCGAGCTTCATCCACTTTACGAATGCAAGTTTGAGAGAATTGCTCAAAGTACCTGACCAACACTGCTGGTGTCTGTATCTATTGGGCCCGATTGACGCTGAATATATTATGATAATAAGCGTTGAGTACAATCCTGGCAAGTAATCTCAAAGCACATGAATTTCCAAAGCAGCATTATTACGTTATCCTCATTATCATTGATCATCATGCAATAAACATAAACCTGCGTCTGAATCAGGGATCCCAGCTGCTCTGGTCTCATGGTGACCTCAAATTTGGTTTCTCCATACACTTCTATGCCAGTGTTGAGTTTGTATCAAAGCCTTTGGGGTCGGAAGTTCGCAGGGGTGGTCGTTGGAGGGACGTTGTGGTGGTCGCCACCTCGGGTGGGCGTCTCACTCAGCCTGGCTACGCGACTGAGTCAAAACTGTCGTTAGTATGAGGCTTAGTAAGTGTTGTCCTGCGTATGTTAGCTCAGAACAGGCACCACTGAACACCATCAAAGTGACCCAGCAGAAGTGCAGGGCCCATCTTGCTGGTGGCCTAACGACAGCCTGATATTGATGGGCTCCCTTGTGATTTCTGACCCTGGAGATGCGCCATAACAAATGTGGGTATGGCTGTGGCGGGAAGATTGAACTGAACTGCGTTGGAACAGTAGGACAGGGACATCACAGAAGATAAGGGGGAAAAAAAGGTGGGAACCAGTGCAGGTAACCAGTTACAATTTCTTCATCAAGATCAATTCATTTGTCTCTACCGCCACCGTCGTCAGTAGGAGCTCCACGTGATGCCACCTGGGCTTACTATCTTTTTGTCTGTCTCTGCTGAGTTTAACGATCTCCTGTAGCCCTCCCAAAACACTGACCTCAGTCATGTTGGCAATGTAGGGTGTTGGTGGTCTGCCTCTTTTCTTCTGCCCTCAACCTTATCTTGGAGAACTGTCGACATCAGATCTGTCAGTTTCTGTTTGTACCATCAACATATCCTAGTCTTTGCTGATTGGTTTCATGCAACATTTGTCTTTGCACTGTGAGTTCATCAAGAATGCTGCTATTTGTCCTTCTGTATGGCGATTTTACTCTTAGAAGTCGTCTGTGGAACCACATTTTCGGCTGTGTTTATTCGGTCTCTTTACCCATTTTGGTAGTGTCCAGGCTTCTGTTTAAACAGCTGTGGATACGATGATTTGAGAGTCGAAAACTACAACCACTGCTAAAATGTTGAATATCTAAGATTTTAGAACCAATCTGGAAAAAATATTGTATATGCCTTACTTAATAATGTTACAAGTGTCTCTTGGATAAAAAACAATCCAAAATATTTTTTTTAAATAGTGGCTTTTGAGACTCTCCGAAATGTGACTACCTAAATCTCATCAAAATAGTAGTATTTGAAACATTGAATTCCACATTAAATTACCTCTAGAGATGTATTTGAGACTTTTTCAGTGTGAACGAGTACTGAGTGCTTATTTTTTAATGTGAGCGAAAGAGATATTTTATGTGCGTGGGTATTGGTAATTTAACGTTCTTATACTGACAAAATGTAAGAGCAACTGTACCTAACTTCCCGGTGTCTTACTGTGAAACAAACCAAAGTCATCAGCAGACTTAGCTTCACGCCGTGTATAGCTCCACCCACGACAAAGCGTGTGTATATATATATATATATATGTATATATAAATATATATATATATATTATATAATATTATATATATATATAATTTAATATATAATATATATATATAACATAAGGCTGACTAAGCAGCAGAAAAAACACATTGAGTAAGCATTTCTTTTACATAAATCTCCAAGGTTGAAGCAGGCAGACCGTTTGAAACCTTGAATCTTTTATGTTTGTTTTGGAAAAAAAAATCTTAAAGAAAAACCTAACATGTCTCTTTATAGTTCACACAGCCTTCAAAGGCAACGACCTCACCCTGGTATATATATATATTTTTTTTTTCTGAAACTGAAAGAACACGTGTATTGGCTTTGATTTTAGACTACCGCCTGCACTCCTATAATCAATTTTCTTCAATAGTGACTCAGACAAAGACTAATCAGAGGACAAGAAAGAGAAAGAGAGTGGGGAGAAGAGAGAGCGTGGGAGAGGAAAGAGAGAGCGTGGGAGAGAAAGAGAGAGAGAGAGAGAGAGGAGGGAGGAGGAGAGAGAGAGAGAGAGGAGAGAGAGGGAGAGAGAGAGAGAGAGAGAAGAGAGAGAGAGAGAGAGAGAGAGAGAGAGAAGAGATAGAGAGAGACAAGAAGAGAGACAGAGACATAGACAGAACAGACAAAGACAGACAGACAGAAGACAGACAGACAAACACAACAGAAACAGACAGAAGACAAAAAAAGAGAAAGACAGAAAGAAAGGCAGTAAGAAGAGACACAGAGCAGAGAGACAGAGACAGAGATGAAGAGAAAGAGACAGAGAAGATAGACAGAAGAGAGAGACGAAGAGACAAGCAGAGACAAAAATACAGACAAAGACAGACAGACAAAGACAAGAGAGAGAGAGAGAAAGAGAGAGAAGAAAGAGAGAGAGAGACAGAGACAGAGAGACAGAAACAGACGACAGAGACAGAGACAGAGAAGACAGACAGAGAGAAAAGAGACAGAGAGAAAGAGAAGACACAAGAGACAGACAGACAGACAAACGAACAGACGAAAGACAGACAGATGGACAAAGCAATGCGAGTGAGCCAAAGAGAGACAAAGACAAAGACAGACATACATACAGACGGAAAGACAGACAGATGGACAAAGCGAGCGAGCGAGGAGCGAGCGATGCGAGCCAGAGAGAGAGAGAAAGAGAGAGAGAGAGAGAGAGAGAGAGAGAGAGAGAGAGAGAGAGAGAGAGAGAAGAGAGAGAGAGAGAGAGAGAGAGAGAGAGA
>CM060321.1:1660298-1670298 GCA_030674155.1 Stramonita haemastoma | reverse complement strand
TTTGAACCCGCGACCTTCCAGCCCGAAATCCAAGGCGCTTACTACTGCGCCACGGCGGCTGGTACTACAGTAGTTTGTAGTAGACTATGCATGTAATTAAGTGCAGAGTATTTTGAAGACACTCCACCACTCTAATGAATGGCAATGCACCAGAGGTCAGTTTTTAGTTACTGACATGTTAATCTGCAATAAAAAGGCTGCTCAATACAAAACAAATTGAAAATTAGACAATTCTATGAAATGTTATTACAAATTGAAATGATAGATTGTGGGAAGTGACAACATGAGAAATTGACGAGTTTAGCATCGTAACAGGTGGGTCAGAATGAGGGCTTGGGCATTTTTAAAAACATATTTAAAAGCAAAATTAAACAAACCTACGCCTTAATACTTCAGTACAAGGTAGAATAAAAGCTATAGGTATATCATCAAAAAAAAAATAAAAATCCCAAAATCAAAACTACCTGTCCCCACCTGCCCTTAATGGCTCCAAGCGGAGAAATGGATCAAGTGCAAAGCCACTCATTTCGTGTTGGGGGGGACGGAATAGCCTAGTGGTCAGAACATTGCGCTGGCAACTTTACGACCCAGGCTCGATTCCCGTTTAAAGGGATTTTTCCCCTGGAGTTAACATCAGTGCTGACTCCACTCTCCCCAAAAGTCCTTCGGATGAGGCTATAAACCGAGGCCCCTTGTGCGAACGCACGCAGAACATCTTGCGTACACATTAAATTCTGTTCCGCTGTACGTAAGAGTAGGCCATTGTGTGACGGTGGGAAAAGATGACAAGATTTACAATACTGCATTCACACGGGGACTGGGTGTATAAAAGCACATAACTGCTTATTTCATTATCCTCGAAATAAAAGAAAAAATAATACAATAAATAAATAAAGGTGGAACGTCATTTTACTTTTAACAAGAGCACAAACTTCCTAGCCACTTATCCAGCATGGATGGTGCTTGGGTGGTGGTGGGGGGGGGGGGATGGGTGGTAGGAGTGGACAGTGTGTCTGGGGATTGTTACCCGTCAGTATGTAGGTGATAAAGTAGCTGTTGACCGCGTAACTCGCATTGTGTGGGTGTGTGGATGTGTGTGTGTGTATGTGTGTGTCTGTGTGTGTGTGGTGGGGTGTGTGTGTGTGTATGTGGGTGTGTATGTGTGTTGTTTGTGTGTGTGTGTGTGTGTGTGTGTGTGTGTGTGTGTGTGTGTGTGTGTGTGTGTGTGTGTGGTGCTAGACGGAGCAATGCTGGGATTCCCTAATTAGGCTACTTGATTGTTTTTTTTATTATATTTGTTTCTTATTTGCTTGTTTAGTTTCTTGTTGTTCTTTATCGTTTTAAGACTGGAGCATCCAGAATCCTGACTTAGGCTACTTGATTATTTTTATTACGTTTGGTTTTTGTTTGTTTGCTTAGTTTCTTGTTTTTTATCATTTCGAAACTGGAGCATCCACTAATCAGTTGCTAGTAGACCAAAGAACACAAAACAGAGTAATTGATATCAATAGAAAGAGGCAAAGTTCTAAGAAGTGTTCATACAGAAAAAAAACACAAATACAGAGAGAGATAGACAGAGACAGAGAGAGACAGAGACAAAGAGAGACAGACAGAAAGAGAGACAGACATAGACACATATAGGGACAGAGATACAGACAGGATGATAGAGACAGACAAAAACAAACTAGAAGGAAAGACAAAGGGACAAGCAGACAAACAGACAGACAGAAAGACAGACAAACAAAAAAAAACCCCTATAACTTGTATAATAAGCTGATCATTCATCCAATAGTACATAGGTATGCTTGCAACAAGCCAACAACCTGCCTTTCGTAAGGGTAAAGGACATTTTTCATTTCAACAGGAGTGGAAGGTGGGAAGGGAGGGGGGTGGAGAGGGAATGGAAGGGTGGGTGAAGAGGGGCCGAAAGGGAGTGGAGAGGAGAGGGGAGGCTGGACTATTGTTTGGAGAATACAGGGTATGATAATGTAAGGCACAGTGGACATAATTATAGTTCATTGAGTGGGTGGGAGATACATGCAATTATGATGTGATTTTGAACGAAATCGTGTTAGGCTATATCTTTTGTTGTTGCCTCTGTTTTGTTTTGTTTGTGTTTGCTTGTTCGTGTGTTTGTTACTTCTTCCTACTTTTTCTGTTGTTTCTTTCTTTTTTTTCTGTCTTTCTTTCATTTTTTCTGTATTTCTTTCTTTCTGTCTTTCTTTCATTTTTTTCTGTCTTTCTTTCTTTCTGTCTTTCTTTCTTTCTTTTTTTCTTTTCTTTCTTTCTATCTTTCTCTCTTTTTTTCTTTTGTTTTCTTTCTTTCTTCCTTTATTTCTTGTTATCGTTTTATTCTTTGCTCGCGAAAGGATTTCAGCGTCCTGGTACCATTTGCATATAAACAGAAAAATGCACAATTTTACATTGATAGGTAAAGGAAAATATGCACAAATACTAGTATATTGAGCACTACATGGTAGCAAACATACACAACAGGTGCACGCACTCACACACTAACACACACACACACACACACACACACACACACACACACACACACACACACAATTGCGCGCTTGCACGCACGCACGCACGCGCACACACATAAACATACACATACATACACATACAGAAAGAGAGATAGACAGAGACAGAGAGAGACAGAGAGAGAGAGAGACATAGACAGAGAGGGAAAGACAGAGACAGAGAGAGAGACAGAGAGAGAGAGAGACAGACAGATAAAGACAGAGACAAAAGCAAGCAGAAAGAAAGACAGAGGGACAAGCAGACAAACATACAGAGGGAAAGACAGACAGACAAACACATAAAAACCATAACTTGTAAAATAAGCTGATCATCTCTATCCAATAGTACATACGTAGCTTGCAAAAAGCCAACAACCTGTTTCGTAAGGGTAAAGGACATTTTTTTGTCAAAAGGACTGGAAGGTGGAAAGGGAGTGTTGGAGAGGGGATGGAAGGGTGGGTGAAGAGGGGGGGGGTGGAGCGGAGAGGAGAGGAGAGGGAAGGCTGGGCTATCGTTTAGAGGAGACAGGGTATAATAATGTACAGTGGACACATCGTTCACTAAGTAGGTGGGAGATACATGCAATTATGATGTGATTTTGAGCAAAAACCATGTTGCGTTATTTCTTTTTTGTTGTTGCCTCTGTTTGTTTTGTTTGTGTTGGCTTGTTTGTGTGTTTGTTTGTTGCTTCTACCATACTCTCTGTCTCTGTCTCTGTCTCTGTCTCTGTCTCTGTCTCTGTCTCTGTCTCTGTCTCTCTCTCTCTCTCTCTCTCTCTCTCTCTCTCTCTCTCTCTCTCTCTCTCTCTCTCTCTCTCTCTCCCTCTCTCTCCTCTCTCTCATGAAAATCCCCCATGTCTATATCTGTGTGTTTTTATGTTTCTAAATCACGTTTAGTCCCCTCATATCTGTCAATAATTAATTTGGTCCCTTAGGCTGGGATATTCATATTTAAGAAAAGTAACAGCTTACAAAGTGAAACGAAGAAAGGAAGGAAGGAAAGAAGAAAGAAAAAGAAAGAAAGGAAAGAAAGAAAGAAAGAAAGAAGGAAGAAGGAAAGAAAGAAAAGGAAAGAAAGGAGAAAGAAAGAAAGTAAGAAAAAAAAAGCAACAGATGAGAGAGAGGGATAGAGAGAGAGAAAAAGAAAGAGAGATAGAGGGAGGGAGAGAGAGAGAGAGAGAGGAGAGAGAGAGAGAGAGAAGAGAGAGAGAGAGAGAGAGAGAGAGGAGAGAGAGAGAGAGAGAGAGGGGACAAGACATACAGACAGACAGACAGACAGACAGTGATAGACAAACAAAACAAAATAAATAGACAAAGTACTGAACGACATGCGCAGAAAGAAATAAGTCAGCACCCGGTACCCCCTTACAAAAACAAACAAAACAAAACAAACACCAAAAAAAATCACAACAAAACAAGCATTAATCACAACAGAAAAACAAAAAACTCAATCAACGCTAAAAGAAAACAATCAGGCCAGATAGAAAAAAGACAGACACCAATAATACCTCACCTCGTCATTTTTAGGCACCAATAATGATGCATAGTTTTGCTTTTATTTGTTTTATTTTCTCCTTTTTATCATTTCTTGCAATTTTTTTCGATACCACCCCCACCTATAAAAAATAAACAAAAAAACTGACAAAAAAAACCATCAAAAACAAAAAGAACGACAAAAATAAGAAAAAAATGCCAAAACAATGCTAACACGCAAACAACAACAAAAATCACCAATCGACTTTCTTTTGAATTATCTCTTTTTTCTTTTTTGTTCATATTGTCTTACTTTCCTACAATATTGAAATCTTGAGTGCTAAAACGTGTACAATACTTTATTTTAATCAGCCGTTTATCTTTTCTTCTATAATAAACAACAAAAACAACTTGTTCTTCTAAAATTCGGCAGCCGCATAACTCAAAGCAGTATGTCACTATATCTGTTTAAAGTTCTTCGTATTCAAAAGACAATCCCACCACTCCAAAGTAATGGTTTAACAACAGTTTTCAATCTAATCGTGTTTTTTATAGCCCTGCCAATCACCGCCATATCGGGGCTCAAATAGAAGTGTTGTGTCAGTAAAATCGTATAACCCCCCCCCACCACCTCCCCCAAATAAAAAAAGGAAAATCTCAGAGACGGGATATAGCCTAGTGGTCAGAACATTGCGCTCGCAATTTGACGACTCGCGTTGGATTCGCGTTTGAGGGGATTTTTCCTCCTGGAGTTAGCATCAGTGCCGACTCCACTCTCCCCAAAAGTCCTTCGGATGAGACCAGAAACCGAGGCTCCGTGTGTGAACGCACGCAAAACACTTTGCGCACATGTTAAATCCTGTTCCACTTTTTGTAAGAGTAGGCCATTGTATGCCGGTGGAACAGATGACAAGATTAACAAAACTGCATACACACAGAGACTGGATGTAAACAAGCACATGAGTGCTTATCAATTTTCATTATCCTCTGTATAAAAAAATTAATATGTATATGCAGATAAAGAAATAGATAAATAACTAACTAAATAAATTGTGTAGTGAGACAGAGTGCATATTCTGGGTGAACCCTAGGAGGTTAATCTGAGAAACGCTCAACTACAACTACAACAACAACAACAACAACAACAACAACAACAAACAACCTGAAAACAGGAGAAAACAAAACACTTTTGTTTAGTGAAAGCTATTTTTGGTCAGCAATCTTCAAAGTATATTTTTACCACACAAGTGAAAACATAGACATTCATTCAACGTGGGATATAATCTGACACCACATAATTATCAGATAACCTATGAAACTCACGCTATTTTGAAAGTTTCCTGTACTACATTTCTTCTACAACTTTGGCCACATTCATAGAGTATTTTGAAAGTACTTGAAGAATACATTAGCCATAAAGGCATTCCATTTTAGAAAAAAAAGTGATTAGACTACAAAAATGTTACACTATTCCAGAGTCAATTTAAAAGTTTACATTTCAATACGTCTGAGTTCTCGGTTTTCGGATGCACTTAAGCCATTTGTGTGTGTGTGTGTGTGTGTGTGTGTGTGGTGTGTGTGTGTGTGTGTGTGTGTGTGTGTGTGTGTGTGTGTGTGTGTGTGTGTGTTGTGTGTGTGAGAGAGTGTGAGTGTGTGTATGTATGTATGTATGTATGTATGTATGTATGTATGTTGTATGTATGTGTGTGTGTGTGTGTGTGTGTGTGTGTGTGTGTGTGTGTTGTGTGTGTGTTTCTGTCAGTATGTCTCTTGTGTCTGGCTGCTTTCCTGCAAATTTGATCTGAATAGCTATCATTTGTGTCTTTCTGTCTGTTGGTCTGTCTGTCTGTATACCTGTGATTGGGGTCTCTCTTTCCTCTCTCTCTCTCTCTCTCTCTCTCTCTTCTCTCTCTCTCTCTCTCTCTCTCTCTCTCTCTCTCTCTCTCTCTCTCTCTCTCTCTCTCCTCTCTCTCTCTCTCTCTCTCCTCTCTCTCTCTCTTCTCTCTCTCTCTCTCTCTCTCTCTCTCTCTCTCTCTCTCTCTCTCTCTCTCTCTCTCTCTCTCTCTCTCTGCCTGTATGTCTGTCTGTCTGTCTGTTTGTCTTCGTCTGTTTCTTTCTATCTATCTATCTATCTATCTATCTATCTATCTATCTATCTATCTATCTATCTATCTATCTATCTATCTATCTGTCTATCTATCTATCTATCTATCTATCTATCTATCTATCTATCTATCTATCTATCTACCTATCTACATAAATGCATGTCTGTCTGTCTGTCTATCTATCTGTATATATATATATATATATATATATATATATATTATCTGTTTATCTGTCTATCTGTCTATCTGTCTCTCTGTCTATCTGTCTCTCTGTCTATCTAACTGTCTTCCTGTCTATCTTTTTCGACATTTGATTATATTTCCTCTTTTTATCCTTTTTTCAGTTCATACATTCTGTCTTTCTTTCTTTCGTTCTTTTTTCCTTTCTTTTTTTTCTCTTTCTTTCGTTCTTTCTTTTATTCTTTCTTTCTTTTTGTCTTTCTTTCTGTTTTTCCTTTCTTTTACTCTTTCTTTCATTCTTTCTTTCTTTCTTTCTTTTATTCTTTCTATCTTTCTTTTTTTTCTTTCTTCTTTTCTTTCTTATATTCGTATACATGCTTGTATTTGTTGCTATTCACTTCCTGCTATTTAAAAATCTTTTTTTTCTCTCTTTTGTTCTGTCTTTTTTCTTTTTTTCCTTTTTTTTCTTTCTGACTTTTTTCTTCACTCTTTCTTTATACCTTGTTTCTCTTTTTCCTGATGTGTACCTATCTGTGGTTTATTATCCATCTATTCAAGAAAGGACTGCGCAATTCAGCATGGGAGTTCCTTGGGTAGACACTTCCTTCAACTAAACAAACAAACAATGAACACACACGCACAGACGCATTCCGTTTTAGAGAGCACTTTTTAATCAAGGAAAAACACTGCACTAAATTACCTATCAACTTTAAGACACGTTAACCTTGTATAAAGTGAATTTTTGGCATTCGTCACCCCCCAAAAAAACATCAACAAAAAACACCTTGGCTTGAACACTGTCCCCCATTTCACCCAGGTGTAAATGGGCACCTGCCCTCTTTAGGGTCATCAGGGAAGGTAGAGCAGTGAGGCAGGGGAGATGGGCGCCGCCCTCAATTTGGTATTCCCTTGAGAAGCTGAGGTCTCTGACATATCACTCCCAAACGACGACATTGGCTATGGGACACCTGTACCTTTACTAAAGGTTGAAATTGAAGCAGAAAGTAATGGCTATATTTTGAGGATTGTATCTGGTTTCCTTTAAGGGCAGACACGGGTCTAAATAATTGAAGCCTAGAATCACGTAATTTAGTGTTACAAAAATGTGGAGATTTTCCCTTTACTGTATCCTTTTAAAGAATTCAGGCTGTAAAAGCAGGTTTCTTTTATATGTTGCAGATTATATTTTACTGTGCTGACTCCACTTTCCCCAAAAGTCTTTCGGATGAGACTAAAAACCGAGGCCCCGTGTGCGAACGCACGCTGAACATCTTGCGCACAAGTTAAATCCTGTTCCGCTTTTCGTAAGAATAGGCCATTGTGCGCTACTGAGAACAGATGACAGTATTGACAAAACTGCAAACACAAGGGGACTGGATGAAAAAATGCACATGAGTGCTTTATCCCATTATCCTCGATATAAAAGAATAAAATTTTAAAAATAATTTAAAATAAATAAATGGAAGTTTTAAGCACTTAACTTTGGTAGCGATATTGGGTTGTTTCCCTGGCAACAGTGCATTAGCTTGAGTAATGCTTGGGGTTTTTTTTCAGGCTTTTTAGGCGATGTCCTTCTAATTATTATGAGCTTGTAAACAACATTTATCAGTTTCGACCCCTGTGTCCCACTAAAAGAGGAAGGTTGTAAACTGGAAGTGTCACACTGCCAGACTGTGCCCAGGGCATGAAGGAAAGATCATCAGTGTTTAAAAGTCTATGTAGACGGGTTTGTTTAGGAGTTTAAATAGAATAATTATGTGTGTCTATGTCTATGCGTACGTCGGACTTGTCTTTGACTAAAGACTAGCTTTTTGAAAAATCCGCCCATTTTTTTGCCGTGTTGCGTACACAGCAAGAGCATACGTGCTAGTCATCTTTATCTTCATCTTTTCTTGGTTCTTGTCTTTTTCTGTCTTATTTTTCTGTCTGTGTCTTTCTGTGTCCGTCTGCCTGTGTGTCTTCTACTTCCCCTCTTTCTCTCTCACTCTCTCACTTACTCACTAACTAACAAACTCACTTATTCACTCACTCACTCACTTTCTTTCTCTTTCTGTGTCTCTGTGTCTCTGTGTCTGTCTGTCTGTCTGTCTGTCTGTCTGTCTGTCTGTCTGTCTGTCTGTCTGTCTGTCTGTCTGTCTTCTCTCTCTCTCTCTCCTCTCTCTCTCTCTTCTCTTCTTCTCTCTCTCTTGTAGTAGTTGCTGCTGCTGTAGCTGTTGTTTATCTGTCTGTCTGTCTATCTGTCTATTTGGTGTTGTTGTTGTATTTGATTGTTTAGTTGAGGGGTTGTTTGGTTTTTGGTTTTTGTGTTCTGTTGGTTTTATTTTTGTCAGTTATTTTCGTAATAATACCTGATAAGGGCGGGGACTGGATGGAAAAAAAAACACACGAGTACTTATATTCAGTATCCTCAAAAACACAAAATCTGACCACCAGTGAACCTGGAGCTGTAGCCGAGGAACAAAGACATGTCACTTCTGAATAATTCCTAAATTGACAGACAGAAAGTTGGAAAAAAAAACCCAACAACAACAGAAACGCAGAAAAAAAAACAGATACAGAGACAGACAGACAGATAGATAGACAAACAGACATACGGGAACGCAGACAGACAGACAGAATCAAAGAAACAAAGAATTATGACAGCGTATGATCATGGGGCGGGATAGCTCAGTGGTTAGAGCGCTCGCTTTCCCAGAAGCAGCATCGAGCGTGGTTACCAGTTCGATGGGTGACGTTTGCGCGCTTTGACTTCAGCACAGTTCCCTCAGTTCACCCAGCTGTAAATGGGTACCTGTCTTCTTTAGGGTCAGGGAAGGTAAAGCAACGAGGGAGAGGAGATGGGCATTGCCCTCACATGCTGGCCCTAGAGAAGCTGAGGTCTCTGATGCCTCGCTCCCTACAACGCCTAGGTAATGGGACGCCTTTACCTTTACCGTTATGATCATTAAGGTACATGTTCATTCAAATCAGATAACCGCTCTCACCTCCCTGTCTTTTTTTTTCTCTGTACCTTGGCAAGAGCCCCCGGCTCACCAATTTTGAGATTTTGCACATGCAACTGTTTTAACCCGCTATTAAGGTAGCTGCATTCCGACTTCGCGGGTAACTTACCTGTCTGATTTGCTCTCTTCCTAATTCTACACGTAGGATGAAAGTGGGATTTAGTAGGGGCAAAAAGAAAAAAATTACAGATAAAAATGAATGGTTGTAATTTAGAGAGGAGGCGAAGTGTCAGTTTTGCTTTGGTGTCAAGAACAACCTACATTGAAAGCGCAGTGGATTTAGACTGCGCCTGGAGTAGAAACAAAAATGTAACAGTAACTGTTGTTACTTGTATTTGTTTTTTGTTGTTGTTGTTTTTTTTTTTTTTGGGGGGGTTGTTTTGTTTCTTCACCCTTCATCTTTACCTATACCCCAGTCTTGTTGACCATAGGGTAACCCCTGAAGATTTTGCAACCAGCTTCCTCTACTTCCGGTGGTTCTCTGCTTTCTGTAGCAAAACGTTCCATTCAGGCCAGCCCACTCTCTGATGTTGTCTTCCATCGTTTCTTCTGTCTGCCTCTTCGTCTCCCTCCTCTTACTGTTCCCTGTAAGACTGTCTTCGCCAGTCCAGATGTTCGTGGGACGTGCCCCTACCTCTTTAGTTGTGTTTTATCACCGAAGTCAGGAGCTCTTTCATATGGTCTGATGACGTTTTTAATTCTAGGTTTTTACCTT
>CM060321.1:1655298-1657798 GCA_030674155.1 Stramonita haemastoma | reverse complement strand
ATTCATTCATTTATTCATTCATTCATTCATTCATTCATTCATTCATTCATTCATTCATTCATTCATTTGTTCAATTATGCATTCATTCATTCATTCATTGAATTATTTTGTTTTTCTTTCTAATTTTTTGTATATTTTCCCTACTTTTCTTTTTCTCTTCCTGTCTTTTCTCTCTTCTTTTCTTCTCAATTTTTTTCTCCTTTATTTCTGTCGGTTGTCCTTCCCTTTATTCTTTCAATTTCTTATTATTTTGTTCCGCTCTCTTCGTCTTTTTGGCTTTCCTTTCGCTCTTCCTTTTGCGCTTCATTCTTTCTTTTCATTTCTCCTGTATTTTTTTTTACCTTCTTTCTCTTTCTCTCTCTCTTTTTATTTCTTTTGATAGTTTTTTTCTTGTGTGAGGGTTTGTTGTTTGCACTAAGTCATCTGTTCAATCAAAGCTATGGTGGAAGCAGTGCAGACGGCGATTGCGCCTGTAGCATCCAGACATGGTCATTAGTAGTCTGTATCTGTGTGTGTGTGGGGGGAGGGGGGATATGGGGAGGTTGGGTATGTGTGAGTGTTTGTGGGGGTGGGGGTGGGGGTGAGAGTGTGTGTGTGTGTGTGGGGGGGGGGGGGGGGTTGTGTTAGGGTAGGTGGTGTGTGTTGGGGGGTGTTAGGGGGTGTGAGTGGTGTGTGTGTATCGTGTGAGGGTAGGTGGATGTGGGTTTTGAGGGGTGTTGGTGTGTGTGTGTGTTGTGTGTGTGTGTGTGTGTGTGTGTGTGTGTGTGTTGTGGTGTGTGTGTGTGTGAGTGTGTGTGTGTGTTGTGTGTGTGTTGTGTAGTGTAGTGTTGTGATGTGAGTGAAGTGAGTGAGTGAGTGAGTGCTTTTTTCTCTTTTTCTCTAGGTAGTTTTATCTGTTAAAGTGACTCACTCACTCTCTCTCTGTGTCTCTCTCTCTGCGTCTCTCTGTCTCTGTCTCTCTCTGTCTCTCTGTCCTCTCTGTCTGTCCTGTCTGTCTGTCTGTCTGTCTGTCTTCTGTCTTCTCGTCTTCTTCTTCTCTCTTCTCTCTCTCTCTCCTCTCTCTCTCTCTCTCTCTCTCTCTCTCTCTCTCTCTCTCTCTCTTCTCCTCTCTCTCTCTCCTCTCCTCTCTCTCTCTTATTGTCTCACTTTCTGTTGTGTACTTTCTTTATTTGTTTTGTCACTTTTTTGGTTTTTCAGTTATGCATTCAGTCATTCAGTCATTCAGTTGTAAATTAGTCGTCAATCACTCGCAACACCTTGAATGAAGCACAAAAGTTGGGAAAAGAATGATATAAGGAAAAATGGCAGAAAGAAAAAGAAAGAGACAAAATAGAAAGAAAGATAGGATAGTGACAGAAATCAAGAAAGAGGAAAGCATAGAAGCATAGAGGTACAAGTTAAAACCCGTTCCGCTTTACGGATGCGTAAGCCATTATGTGCTGGTTGAAACGTGGGACACAATTTACAAAACGGCATTACACACACGGACTGGATGTAAAAGAAAAGCACATGAGTGTTTTTTTTTTCCATTATCCACGAAATGAAAGAATAAAATGAAATGAAATAACCACACACACGCATACACACATACACACACACACACAACACACACACGACACACACAGACACACAGACACACATACACACCACACACAAACACACACACATACACACCACACGCACAAACAACACACGCACGCACACACATACTTCATACACACTCACATAGGACATCTTCGTACACGTTAATTCTGTTCGCTTTGTAGTAAGGCCATCGTGTGCGTGGGAACAGATGATTCCCTGTGATATGCTGTTGAACGGTGACAAATTTACAAAATGCATAGACGGGACTGGTGTAAAAAGCACATGAGTGCTTATCCATTATCTAGAGTTAAAGATAATAAATGAAACTTAAAAATATTACATTTTAAATAAGTAATAGATTCAAATAATAAATAAACACACACACGCCACAGCAACACACACAACACACACACACAACACACAAACACACAACACAACACACACAAAACCACAACACAAACAAACAAACACACATGAGACTTTAAACCGAGCCGTTGCGAACGCAGCAGAACATCTGGCACACGTTAAATCTGTTCCGCTTTCGTAAGGTAGGCCATCGTGTGCCGTGGAACAGATACATTTTACAAACTGCATACACACGGACGGATGAAAAAAGCACATGTTGCTTATTCTGTTATCCTCGATATAAAGAATAAATAAAAAAATAATAAATAAAATAAACACACACACACCACACGCACGCACACACACACACACACACACACACACACACACACACACACACACACACACACACACACACAAACACACACACACACACAACACACACACACATACACACAAAGTGTATAATCTACATAGTTCTCCATACAAACATGTATCCACATTTTGGTCTACCCTATCAGTATGCTAAATAGCCTGACATAAACACATCAATTCGTTATTTCGTGATGAC
>CM060321.1:1632798-1645298 GCA_030674155.1 Stramonita haemastoma | reverse complement strand
TTTATTCCTTGGCTAGAGTAGTAAGGTTTACCAATGGCGAGATTCTGTGTAAGCGACCGGTCGAACTGATTTCAAACCCGAGACATATTTTTAGAAGTTGCATCCCTTTAAAAAAAAAACCGCGCCCAAAATAAACCATGTAAGAAAAAGTATATCGGAAGATTTTTTTTCTATTCCCACTGCTTTAAATATACAACCTTACCCTCTTAAAGATTCCTTTCCTTTCCTTGCCTCTCCTTCGAACCCGAAATCTCATCTACATAACTACTCATTTTATACACATAGACACACAGACACACACAACACACACACAGACATCACAGCAACAGACACACACAGACACAACACAACACACACAGACACACACAGACACACACAGACACACACAGACACACACACACAACACACACACACACATTACACACACACACACACCACGCACGCACGCACGCACGCGCGCGCACCTGTGTGCATTTTGGATGAGGGGTTATCCGCTCCTATCGGTGCAGTATGGCCTACTTTTCCGAACAGCAGAACGGGTGTTTAACGTATGTGCAAGGATGTTCTGCGTGCGTTTGCACACGGGGCCTCAGTTCATGGTCTCATCTAAAGGACTCTGACTTTCATATCATTTTTTTCGTCGAAATGGGAAGAGCTAGGCTGGGAATCGAACCCAGAACCTCATGGTTTACTTGTTGGCAAGCGAACGTCTTAACCATCCTGCGACCCTTCTTAGGAGTTTTTAGTACACATTTCTACCCCGGTCAAAAGGAATTGCTATTTACTGTCGTTTGTAATTTTTAAAACAAATTCGAGGTCTGACACTTTCCTGTCCAAGGACTGCATAGGTTATGGAACACATGGACTTATTTTCCAATAACGGTGAACAATTTGTTTCATGTTCGCAAAATAAAAATCACAGAGCACTGATAGTGATTATCAAGGGGAAGATACTCTTAAAAACCTATTATTGCATTCAATTTCTTTGGAAAAAAACCCAGTCCCACAGGGTATAATAGTAAAATCAGTTATCCTACGACTATCTTATAACAGTCGTTAAAACATAAAAGATAAGATCAGGTGATTTTTGTTGTTGCGTTCCTGGGTTTGAGCTCTTAAGTTCTCCAATGGTAAAATTTTATGAACGCGACCATTTACTCACCATTAAGGTAGCCACATTCCGACTTCAGGGATGATGTCTGAAGGCATCTGTGTGCATGCATTTATTTTCAAATGCCATTATGTTCCTCTGGAAACTGTTTAACGTGCTGGTAAGATGTTCTGTGTTTGTGAGGGGGAGTGGGAGGCCTTGGTTTATAATCTCACATAAAGGACTTTTCGGGGAGTGGTGTCGGCACTGATGTTGACTCTAGGGGAAACATCTCTTGAACGGACGTCTGGGTGTTGGTAGCCAAAACCTGGGGCTGGGGGTGTTGTCCTCCTCCTCCTTGTTGATTCTTACCTGCAGTCTGTAACTGCTTCCAGACCCCAGGGATGCGTGGTACTTTGGTCTGGCGCCAGAACTCCTGAAAACAGCATAAAAAGCAACGTGAGCAATCTGGACGGTTTGCATGTTCGAACAATTCACTTCAATATCTGTTTAAGATAAAATCAAGTTTCTAAAAGTTAATAAAGCTCCAGCAGAGCGGGGATCGAATCCGGACTTTTCACTTTCTATGCAGGTAGGTAACCACTACACTACCTAACCACAATAGCAAAGTGACTAAGGTGACATGTTTTTTTCCTTACAAGTAGTTCAGAATTCTTTGGTCACAAGGTTCAATCTCTGCAATAACACTAGCCCCACTATCCCAAAAGTTCTTTGGATAAGACTGTAAAATGAGACCGCATGTGCAAAAGCACGCAGAACATCTTGTTCACATGTTAGAACCCCGTCCGAATTTTGGAAGAGAAAAACTATTTTGTGCCGGTAGGAACGATGGCAACTTAAAAGAAAGACGTATGCACACAGGTTTGGTATTAGACACCATCCCCAAAGTCGGAATGCTGCTACCTTAATGGTCAGTCAAAACGGTCACCTACGCAGAATCTCACTATAGGTAAACCTCGGAGATTTAACCGAGGAAAGTAAACAAAAAATTTCGACAGTGCTTGATGAATAAGTTAAAGTTAAAGTTAAAGTCTGTCCCGAGCCTAAGGCTCAGCAGGCCGGTGCTTATCCCGGTTTCTGTGGCGTTAAGTGACTGAGAATCATAGACTCCCCCTGGATAGGACGCCAGTCTATCGCAGGGTTAACCCCCAACACAAGGTTGGTACCCCTTTTACACCTGGGTGGGGTGAGAAAATAGCCGTAAAGTGCCTTTTCCAAGGGCATAACGCCATAGCCGAAAGCTGGGATCGAACCCGCAACCTTTAGATTACGAGTCCAACGCCCTAACCACTAGACTACAGCGGCGGCTCTTGATGAATAAAGGGTGGAAATTTTATATTGTTCTATGACATTTTAAGATGCAGACTTGCCAGTGCTTTCGATTTATTTGTCTAGACACGTGTATAAGACCAAATGTGCACCCTAAAGATCTGTAATTTTTGCCTGCTTAAGGTGTTGTAAAAACGCCTGGTTAGCATCTATCTGCAGCTTCACAGTAGCAGCAAGGCATTTAAAAACCAAAACTTAAAAAAGATGGAATGTGGTTAAGGGTGGTGCGATAGCCCGGTGGTTAAATTGTTGTGCTTGTGATCCGACGGCCTGGGTTGAGCCACCACCCCGTTACCTCTTCAATGGCTTTTCTCCCTGAAGTTAAGACAAGCACCGACTACTTCCCTGAGAGTCATTAGCATGCGACTATAAAGTGTGGTCTCATGTGTGAACACGCGTCGAAAATCCTTCGGAAACGCTAAAACCCATTTAACCTTTCGGCAGAGTAGGCCATCGGGTGCCAAAATAATAATTTTCAAACAAAAAATAACCCATCCCGAAGTCGAGATGCAGCTAAATGGCTTGCAAAGGGTTTGCCTACGCAAAATCTCACCATTGGTTTATCTCGGAGCGCTGTGCAAGAAACGAAAAAATAATACTTACGCTTATGAGTTCTTGTGCAGCCACCATCATTGTCTGGATACTTTCTGTAGCCACGATGGAAGACACACACCCATTACTGTGATTCGATCCCCATGACAACTGTCGACACCTATGCCAGACTTCTGAGGTTTAGAGCATGAATGGAGAGACCCAGAAGGTCTGGGAAGTGCTTTAGGAAAATGTTTGGGGGCATGGGGTATCCCTTCCCCTCGTGAGCACGGTATGCGAGGGTAGGCAGGCTGTGCCTTTTGAGGACACCCAAATCTTTGTTCCACACCACTATAGGTGGGCTCCCTTTGTGTGACCACTGCGGAAAAGGTTGAACGGATACTGACGGAGTACTCAACCTTGTGGTCAGTGAGCCTTGCAGAGAACTTTGGGACAAAGTTTGAGTCGAGCTCAGAAACTAGGAAGGACTGGGTGACTTTTGTGGACATTGAGCACAAACACGTTGAGAGATCATACTCTGTATAGACACGCCAGGAAAGTGTGCAAGACAGGGGTTGCATGTTCGGATCTTGGCAACCCTACCTCTTTCTGCTGTCGGTTCTATGTCGACTAGCAGATGTCCACAAGGACCACAGCCCCTCCTGCTCTCACCGCCTTTGCTCCCTGAAGTGGTGCAGAGATGGGCGGTCATGCAAAGCCACTCTTGATACCCAACCCCCCAAACTCCTTCATACATTGCTGCTCAATCCAGTGGAAGATGAAGACGGATGACAGCTATGTCTTAGATCCCTGGGCAACGGAACCAGATTGTGCACTAGTCTGCCCTTCAAGGATTTGATGTAGCACTTTCTCCTTTCCCCTAATCTAAACCCTTTTTCCCCATAGATCTGACATCTGTCTACTTAGTCATGGGGATCTTGGACAAGTTCAGGGTCATGTGCTCCAACATCGTGGCGATGGCGTCTCCATGATCTCTGGTGAGAAGGATCACTATCACTGGCGAAGATCTGGTGACAAGACTATGAACACAGCTATCAGTATATAGTCCACATTAACCCTTTTACACACAAAAAACTACGATAGGGGATGGGAGTGGCCTATTTGTTAAAGTGTTACTTCCCTTAATCTTCCCTTGGACCATAAACCGAAGTCGAGTCCTATTTCGTAACACCAGTTAAACATCTTGTAAACACGTCAAAACCCATTACACAATTTGGAAGAGTAGGCCCCTTTGTGCCAGTAAGAACAACAGAAATATCTGGGGGGAAAATCATACACACTGGTGTGTTTAGACTTCATCCTCAAAGTAGGAACGCAACTATCTGAATGGTAAACAAAAGCGGTCGTTTATACAAAAATCTCACCATTAGCCAACCTGGGACATTTAGCTGAGAAATGGGGAAAGAAAAGACAAAATACTCTCAAATTCATAATTATTCTAAAATATACAAGACAACCAACTTCCTTTTTGTGCCATAGGTTACGTAACAGCAATCAAATGGTATCAATGTTTTGCTTTTCCATTTAATACCTCTCCTTTGAAAAATATTGAAGAGAGAGAAACAGAGAGAGAGAGAGAGAGAGAGAGAGAGAGAGAGAGAGAGAGAGAAGAGAGAGAAGAGAGAGAGAGAGGAGAGAGAGAGAGAGAGACAGACAGAAGACAGACAGACAGAAGACAACAGAGACAGAGACAAGAGAGACAGAGACAGAGACGAGAGATAGAGAGACACAGAGACAGAGACGAGAGACAGAGAGACAGAGAGATAGAGAGACAGAGAGACAGAGACAGAGACAGAGAGACAGAGAGAGACAGAGAGAGACAGAGAGAGACAGAAACGAGACGAAGACAAAAACGCAGAGAGAGAGAAGAGAGAGAGAGAGAGAGAGAGAGAGAGAGAAGAGAGAGAGAGAGAGAGAGAGAGAGAGAGAGAGAGAGAGAGAGAGAGAAGAGAGACAGAACAGACAGACAGACAGACAAGACAACAGACAGACAGACAGACAGACAGAGACAGACAACGACAGCGCGCAGCCGGAGAGAGAGTGTTGTGAGTGAGGGCACGCGCACACGCGCGGGCGCGCGCGTGCGTGCGTGTGTGTGTGTGTGTGTGTGTGTGTGTGTGTGGTGTGTGTGTGTGTGTGTGTGTGTGTGTGTGCATGCGTGCGTGTGCGTGCGTGCGTGTGTGCACGCGAGCGCGCGTGTGTGCGTGTGCTTGTGTATATATTTTCCAACAAGTGAATAGTTTGCTTAAGAAGTTTGGGTTCTAAGCACAGTAAAGTCACTCCTCTGGAGTCAACATCAGTTCTGACTCAACTCCCCCAAAAGTTTTTCCAATGAGACATAAACCGAGGCCCCGTGTGGGAACGCACACATATCTTGCGCACAGGTTAAACTCTGTTCCGCTTTTCGTAAGAGTAGGCCATCTTGTGTCGGTGGGAGCAGATGACAGTTACAAAACTGTATACACACGGGGACTGGATGTAAAATAAACACACAAGTGCTTGTTCCCTTATCCTCGATATAAAAGAATAAATAAAAAAGAGATAAATAAATAAACATTGAGATGCTTTCCCTCTTAGGTGACCGGTAGGGACTCGCGTCACCACTGAATGCAAATCATTTGGAATATAACGTTATTATTTATTATTATTATTATTATTATTCATTCTTTCATATCGAGGATAATGTGATAAGCACTCGTGTGCTTTTTTTTACATCCAGTCCCCGTGTGGATGCAGTTTTTATAAATCGTGTCATCTGTTCCCACTGGCACACGATAGCCTACTTTTACGAAAAGCGGAACAGGATTAACATGCGCGCAAAATATTCTGCGAGCGTTCGCACACGGGGCCTCGGTTTATTGTCTCATCCGAAGGACTTTTGGACTCATCCGAAGGACTTTTGGACTCATCAAGGACTTTAGTAACGTGGGGCTGAGGAGGGAGAGGGGGGACCCTAGTTGTTAGAGCGTTGCTCTGGCGAGTACTGTTCAGAACCAAGCCCGAGTTTGAGCCATTACGGAGACACCTGTTAACGGGATTTTTTTTTTAATCCCATGGAGTTAAACAGTACGACCTCAATCCTTAAAATTTTGCATGGAAACTATAAACCGAGGACAATTGTACAAATACCAACAGAACGTTTTGTGTACACGTTGGAGCCCGTTTAGCTTTTTGAAAGAGTAGGCTATTTGTTCTGGTAAGAGTGGATGAGAACAGATTCAAAAGCTCCGACAGCACATGCATGCTATAGAGCGAAAATGCATGTCTGCCGTCAAGCGCCTAACAAGTCAAGCCCAGCGCATCTGACTATCGGCATAGAGAGATTTGTTATCGTTTAAGTCTTTCTTGGAAAAAAAAGGCAGGAGAATGGCCAAGGAGGTAAAAAAAGACGAAGGACAGGTAAAACAAAAACGTAACACGGTCGACACAATCAGAGGAATAGAAAGCGGGAAATGCCAGCACATTTTCCCCAAAGTGGGATGCTGTTAACATTTTTATGCCCGATCGGGATGCAGCTGTGTCGATGTTACAGGATGGCAGCTTTGTGTCGTGTTTACCAGGATGGCAGTTTTGTGTCGATAGTTTACCAGAGGGCAGTTGTGTCATGTACAGATGCTTGTGTCGATGTTTACCAGATGGCAGCTTGTACGATGTATCAGGATGCAGCTTGTGTCGATGTAACAGATGCACTTTGTGATGTTCCTTCTGCACGCAGATCAGGATGCAGCTTTGTGTCTCTGATTGCCAGCCTGAAACAAAACGCATGATACGTGTCTTTCAGTTCTCTGGCACCGATTTTCCAACTTTTGTTTCATTTTATGTTGTTTAAATCCCTGCTGACCACGAAAGCCATATTAGGGCTGTCAATTCATTCACTTTTCTTGGCTGTAGTAAAGCATTTCTTCAAGTTTTAAACCAACACACTCTTATTCACTCAAGTATCCCACACAGGCATTCGAAAAATTAATGTGAAAATATTTTAATGATTGAAATTATTCTTTAAGCAGATAAAACCAGAACTGTGCTGAGGACGCCAGCATTGTGCTTGATTTATCATCCCCAAATTACAGAAAAAGTAAAAATAACGGTTAAAGCAGAATACCATAAAAAAGTTTTAAAATGCCATATGGATATAAAAGCTGTGAACGACATACTGTGTTTATCCCTAAAAAGTTCTTTGATGAAACAAACTGAAGTCGTGCGACGCATGTAAACCTTCTTGCGCTTACGTTAAAATCATGTTCCCCTTTCGTAATAGGCCATTGCGTGCAAGAGGGAACAGAATTATAAACCAGCATGCACACAGGGACTGATGAGTAGATATCCACCTTGGAATCCTTATCTCAGCACACTAAATCTGCACCAAGTGTTAAAAATAAGTAGATAGCAATAAAAACGAAAAATTTGTTTTGAATTGAGTTGTTTACCCCCCATCCCCAGCCTTCTTTAATAGTTAAAAAAAATCTAACAAATAAAAAAGAGAGACTGTCAATGTAAGAAAAACCCATTTACTTATTCAATATTGGACCAACAGCAAAACTTGAAGTTTCCATCAGGTTTAGTGAAGTACCACTCAGTTTTCAATCGGACTTTTGCTGATCCAAGAATATAATCTAGACCCAGACTTTCTTTTTAAAAAATCAAACTCTCAGCATGTTTCTACTGGTCTAACTATCATCTGTATAATTAAAAATAAAGATATAAACTCCCAATGACAGTGATAAAAACAAATACTGACACGTACCGCTTCTTCAGTCTTCATCGACCAGTATGTTGAATGTCAAGTCTTCAGAGGTCTTTCTTTTTTCCCCTCCCCAGCAGTGCCAGTGGTCTGCACTGCAGCTAGGGGGCCGTGTGAAATGACACCTTGCAAACTGCCCTTGCACCCCCCAGTCCACACACATGAACACCTTTCATGCGAGAAAGCGAAAGTGCTCACAGTTCAGCTGCAAGTTGTTGTGTTTTTTTAAGAGAAAAAAAAAGAAAAAAAAAACAGAATGAAAGAAAAGAAGCCACCCCCCCCCCCCCACACCACCCAATAAAGAAAATAACGCGAGGGTGGGGAGGGGGGAAAGCTGGCTTTGGCAGTAAATTTGCATGCTTTTGGGGAACGTTTCTGATCTCTTCTATCTCTGCTTTTTGTCTCTATGTCTCTCTATTTTTCTGTTTGTCTGTCTACTTGTTCATCTATCTATTTTTTTTGTCTGTCCGTCTGTCTGTTCGCTTATCAGTCGCTTTTTCTGTTGTCTGTTGTTCTGTCTTCTGTCTGTTGTCTGTCTCTGTCCTCTGTCCTGTCTCTCTCTCATCAAATTAAGGCAGTGTTGTTCTCTTCTTCACATGTATGCTACACTTTTCAGAATTGCACTGGACTTGAGGGAAGGGTTGTAGGAGAGTTTGGTGTTTTCTTGTACATGCAGAATTATACTAGATTTGGGGGAGTTTGGTGGTTTTATTCATTTTGAGTTGCTATGTTTGGATTTTATGGGGCGCTTTCAATTAAACAATTTGAAGATTTCGTGTTTTTTGTTGGTTTAATTTCATTTGTTTGTTCTTCTTTTTCACTTAAAGTATTGTGGTAAACACAGAAATGGTTGTGTAAATATTTTTGATATATATCCTTTGTGTGGTGGGTTTGTTTGACAATCTGAAGTTATGATTAAGCTACACTTACTCTCTGTCTCTGTCTCTGTCTCTCTCTCCTACTTTCACATAAACTATATAAAAAAAAATATTCGTTAAACAGATATGTTTTAGTTCCTATGTTAACTTATTTCTCTTCATGATAATGTACCGCACGATGTACCACAGCACAGTGCAGGTTCATCCCAACACGCACACACAACAAAAAAATGCGCATTGAAAAACAAGCCCGCGCACGCATGCGCGCGGGCATACACGCTAGGATAAGGTGCATATCGAGAAGATGTGACAAAATGGTGCTTTAAGTCTGGTAGGGTGCACAGCACAGTGCAGAGTGGTTGCCGTGCGCTCGCGCGCGCACACACGCGCGCGTGCGACTGCATACCCGCAATAATAAGACACCTATTGAGATGATTGGATAAAATAGCGGTTAGAGTCCCGCCCTACCCCGACTTTTGCGCAGTAACAGTGGATGGCACTGTTCCTGTGGCCACACCCCCAAGAGGACAGCATGCATGGCTTGAATACTGCAAATTTATCAGAACCAAAGCTGGTATAGTGTATACAACAAATACATAATATTACTTCTGATTGTTATCACAATACACAAACGATATGTATACATACTATAATAGCATAGTTGATATGGGAGGCGCTGTCCTTGTGGCGACTCAACAGCCCCCAAGAGGGCAGCGTAGCTATATTTATTATTCTCAGTGCTTTTTTACATCCCGTCCCCGAGTGTATGCAGTTTTGCAAATTTTGTCATCTGTTCCCACCGGCACACAATGGCCTGCTCTTGCAAACAGCGGACCAGGATTTAACGTGCGGACATGACGCTCAGCGTGCGTTCGCTCACGGTCTGATGTTATTCCCAGGGTAAAGATTCCCTGGATCGGGAATCGAACCCGGTTCGTCACATTGTGAGCGCAAAGTTCTGACCACTCGGCTATACCGTTCCGTTTGATAATGCCAAATGCGTCAGCATGAAAGCTGCTACAGTACATGCTGTAATATGTGATTGTAGCGAGGGATAAGGAAACAGCGTAACATCATTTCTCCAATTACAAGGACAACAACAGACTCGTGGGAAGACAGTAGCTGGCTGGTCACTCTTTATTTGCTCCTTAGCATGCCAATGATGGTACATGGATGATGCCAAGGAAGCTACGAAGCCCAGAATAAAACCTAAAGCACTTATTTAACTATAAATATTAAAATACAGAGGGTCTCACAATTTACAAGTGTGCGAAAATAGTAACACTATGGAGCGACACAGTTGCATGGGAGACAATCTAATTAACTCCCCTGTCGCACTATATCTCGCATACTAGATCTAGCATACAAGCAATTAGAAACAAAATCATACTCTCTCTCTCTTTCTCATACTCGCTCACACACACACACACACACACACACACACACACACACACACACACACACACACACACACACACGCACGCACGCACGCACGTATGCACGCTTGCACGCACGCACATGCACCCAGCTACAAATACATAGTATTACACATAGTAGTAGTAGTAGGCCTCCGTCAGTCGGTGTCGACTATGGAATTCGCGCCAAAAGACAGGTCATTTGTTCAGCGACAACGCCGGCTGTGGCTGGTCAGTCCGATGCGGGAGTGGCAGTCTCTGTTGCATCTGATGCAGATGTAGCTTGTTGAGGTGGCTGGAGCACATGCCTTCCGCTTGGCTCTCTTTTCGTTTGCTGCGGTGTGGATCTTTTCTTCACCACACTTCAGCTGTTTGTGGAGAACACTGCGCCATTTGCTGCGGTCAGCCGCTACCTCCTCCCAGTTCTCTAGGTTGATGTCCAGGGCTTTCATGTCACGCTTGCAGACGTCTTTGTAGCGCAGTTGGGGGCGGCCAATGCTTCTCTTGCCGGAGGCAAGTTCACCATAGAGGAGATCTTTAGGAATGCGTCCATCCTCCATCCTTCGCACGTGACCGAGCCATCTGAGTCTGCGTTGTCTGAGGAGTGTGTACATGGTGGGAAGACCTGCAACCTCGAGGACCTGAGCGTTGGTAACTTTGTCACTCCAGTGGATGCCGAGGATGCAACGGAGAGAGCGCAGGTGGAAGCTGTTCAGTTTGCGCTCCTGTTTGGAGTATGTTGTCCATGTTTCACTGCCATATAGGAGAGTGCTGATGATGCAGACGTTGTACACTGACATCTTGGTGGAAATTGTCAGCTTTGGGTTCTCCCAGACACGGGTAGTGAGGCGTCCTAAGGTCGTAGCAGCCTAACGTTAATGATAATATGTAAAATGATGCACCACATCACAGAGCAAGGTCTTTGCCACAGGCAAACACACACACACACACACAAACGCACACACAAACACGAGCACACGCACGCATGCACACGAGGACAGACACCCTGATACACACCCTGAAGAGTAAGGAGCATATCGAGAATATTGAGAATATCTTTGATATGGGTGGTGCTGTTCCTGTGGCGACTCCACAGCAGCAAAGAGAACAGCCTGGCTTGAATAAAGGCCTACCAAGTTTGTCGTAACTAAACCTGGTACAGTGTACGCAACTACTTAGTATTACACACAATTGCATGACAAAATTTTACAAAAAAACAGCATGCACACAGGTGTCGTATTTAGACACCATCCCTGAGGAAAAATCGGGGAGTTGGAGTCTCAGGGCGGCTCGGGGCTGTGTATGGCAACGTTCTGGTGGCTCCTGCGACGGTACTGGAACCATTTGCATCTGTCATTGCCTTTCCAATGGATCATTCCAAAGGCGTGGAGAGTGGGGGTCTGCTGCATGGGTAACAGTTTGCCCTCCATACTTACCTACCCAGGCCGAGACTGATGGGTGCCTACTACTACTACAGCGCAGAGCAGGGTCGTCAACACATGGACACATAAGAAAGACGCACACACAAACAGGTGTTCACTCGCGCACACTCCCACATACATACGCTCAAGGCTAAGGCGGAGACGATGTGACAAAATAGGGGTTTGAATCCCGTCATACCCAACGCCTGTGCTGTTACAGAGCCCTCGGCACCATGGAAGTGCTCTACTGTGTGCACACACACTTTACTAGCGTTGAAAATGGCTTGAGTACGGTATATTTACGCAGAACATCTTGCACACACGTTAAATCCTGTTCCGCTTTTCGTAAGAGTAGGCCATCGTGTGCCGGTGGGAACAGATGACAATATTTACAAAAACTGCATACACACGGGGACCGGATGAAAAAAAGCACATGATTGCTTATTCTGTTATCCTCGATATAAAAGAATAAATAAATAAATAAATAAATAAATAAGTCTGTCGGAACAAAAGCTGGAACAGTGTACGAAATGATACTTAGTATTACATTTTAAATCTATGATAAGATACAGCATGATGCGTCTACTATGTATCTATCTATCTATTGATGCGTCTCTTATCTATCTATCTATCTATCTATCTATCTATCTATCTATCTATCTATCTATCTATCTATCTATCTATCTATCTATCTATCTATCTATCTATCTATCTATCTACCTATCTATCTATCTATCTATCTATCTATCTATCTATCTATCTATCTATCTATCTATCTATCTATCTATCTATCTATCTATCTATCTATCCCGTAGTCTGGTGACCATGGGGGAACCCCTGAAGACTTGACAACCAGTTCCATCCATTCCTCTCTCTCTGTTCTGCCTTTCTCAAAGTTTTGTTGAGTTCTAGGCCTGTTCATTCGCTGATGTTGTCCTCTCATCTCTTCATTAGTCTGCATCTTTTTCTTCCTCCAAGGACAGTACCTTGCAGTACTGTCTTTCAAAGTTCTTTTGATCTTGTGATATGCCCATACCATTTCAGTTTACGTTT
>CM060321.1:1615298-1620298 GCA_030674155.1 Stramonita haemastoma | reverse complement strand
ATGTTGTTGCGGTTTGTTTCCTTTTTCAATTTGGGATGATTTTGTTGTTGTTGTTGTTGTTGTTGTTGTTGTTGTTGTTGTTGTTGTTGTTGTTATAACGGTAGTGTTATATTGTTTTCCTTTTTTTATATTTAGGTTTGGTGTAGCTGTTGTCACATACTGTGACTTTTGGAATTTGCGCTGTTGAAATATGTGGACTTTAAAACTGTGTTATTCTTGCGAGTTAAAACAGTGTTTAGCTCAGGTGACTAGTTTCTCAATCTACAGAACAAAAATTAAACAAAAACCAAACTTTCAATCGCTCCGAACTTTTGGCACCCTGGAAAATCTTTTCATGTCCTTTTTTCTGGTGTTTGTGTTTTTTCGTTGTTTTGTTCTTTCTTTCTTTTTGTTTGTATTTTTTCTCTTTTCTTCTTTCTTTCTTCTTTTGTTCTGTTTTCTTTTCTTTCTTTCTTTCTTTCTTCTTTCTTTCTTTCTGTCTTTCTTTTCTTCTGTCTTTCTTTCTTTCTTTTCTTTTCTTTCTTTCTTTCTGTTCTTCTTTCTGTCTTCTTTCTTTCTGTCTTTCTTTCTTTCTTCTTTCTTTCTGTCTTTCTTGTTTCTGTCTTTCTTTCTGTCTTCTTTCTGTCTGTCTTTCTGTTCTTTCTTTCTTTCTGTCTTTCTGTCTGTCTTTCTTTGTTTCTGTCTGTCTTTCTTTCTGTCTTTCTGTCTGTCTTTCTTTCTTTCTTCTTTCTTTCTTCTTTCTTCTTTCTTTCTTTGTTTCTGTCTGTCTTTCTTTGTCTTCTGTCTGTCTTTCTTTCTTTCTTTCTTTCTTTCTTTCTGTCTGTCTTTCTTTCTGTCTTTCTGTTCTGTCTTCTTTCTTTCTGTCTTTTCTGTCTTTCTGTCTTTTCTTTCTGTCTTTCTGTCGTTCTTTTCTTTCTTTCTTTCTTCTTTCTTTCTTTCATTCATCTTCTTCCTTTCTTTCTTCTCCTTCCTTTCTTTCGTTTTGATTTCTTTACTTCGTTCCATCCTCCTTTATTTCTTTTTTTCTGTCTTCCTTTTATCGCTTTTTTTCTCCCGTTCTCCCTTCTCTCCTTAAATCTTCTTGTTCTCATGACTAACACAGCAAAAACAATTTCAAGGAATAAAATAATACGTATATCGTGTCTTTTACAGGAGCAAGATTTTTTTTCATGGGGGGAGGGAGGGGTATCTCAGAACAACTAACATTTACACACAAAAAAGTGTCTCTATTTTTTTTTTAGTGTTTAGGTGATGTGTGTATACACCGCTAGGGACGGATAGCCTAGTGGTCAGAACTTTGCGCTGGCAATTTAACGACCCGGGTTCGAGTCCGGTCGAGGAAATTTTTCTCCTGGAGTTAACATCAGTGCTGACTCCACTCTCCCCAAAAGTCCTTCGGATGAGACTTTAAACCGAGGCCCCGTGTGCGAACGCACGCAGAACATCTTGCGCACACGTTAAATCTTGTTCCGCTTTTCGTAAGAGTAGGCCATCGTGTGCCGGTGGGACAGATGACAAGATTTACAAAACTGGATACACACGGGGACCGGGTGAAAAAAAGCACATGATTGCTTATTCTGTTATCCTCGATATAAAAGAATAAATAAATGAATAAATAATAAAATGATAATGAATACTTTAACAAACCCACAGATTGGAGATAACTGAGATATGTCAAATGCAAGACGTTTTTTTGTTGCTGTTGTTCCCTGGAAGGTAATTCAAATAAGTCTTAGTGTGAAAGAAAGACAGTTTAAAAAAAACAACAACTTCAGATTGCTTCCGTTTGATTCCGTTTCTAGCACTTGAAATGGTGGTTTGGAGAACTTTTTGTCCGGTGGTATGTCTGTGAGATTGTTTGTGCGTGCTTACATGCATTTGTGTGTGTTGTGTATGTCTTCTGTCTGTCTGTCTGTCTGTATGTCTGTATTCAGCATGCATGTATCATGCATGCATGTATGTATGTATGTATGTATGTATGTATGTATGTATGTATGTATGTATGTATGTATGTATGTATGTATGTATGATATGTATGTATGTATGTATGTATGTATGTATGTATGTATGTATGTATGTATGTATGCATGTATGCATGCATGCATGCATGCATGCATGCATGCATGCATGCATGCATGCATGCATGCATGCATGCATGCATGCATGCATGCATGCATGCATGCATGTATGTATGTATGTATGTATGTATGTATGTATGTATGTATGTATGTATGTAATGTAATGTAATGTAATGTATGTATGTATGTATGTATGTATGTATGTATGTATGTATGTATGTATGTATGTATGTATGTATGTATGTATGTATGTATGTATTATATATTAGACTAAACAGAGGCCCCGTATGAGACTATAAACCGAGGCCCCGTGTGCGAACGCACGCAGAACGTCTTGCACACACGTTAAAACCCCGTTCCGCCTTTCGGAAGAGAGGAGGCCATCGTGTGCCGGTAGGAGCGGATGACAAAATTATTGAGAAAAAAACATCATGCACACAGATGTCGTGTTTAGACACCATCCCTGATGAAAAATCGGGGAGTTGGAGTCCCAGGACGGCTCGGGGCTGCATATGGCAACGTTCTGGTGACTCCTGCGACGGTACTGGAACCATTCGTATCGGTCATTGCCTTTCCAATGGATCATTCCAGTGGCGTGGAGGGGGGGGGGGGGGGGCGGGGGGGCGGGGTTCTGCATGGGTAACAGCTTGCCCTCCATACTTACTTACCCAGGCTTTGCACTTTAACGATTAGAGCGCAACTCTATAGTCTTCCTAGACTGATGGGTGCCTACTACTTGTCTGTCTGTCTGTCTGTCTGTCTGTCTGTCTGTCTGTCTGTCTGTCTGTCTGTCTGTCTGTATGTTGTATGTATGTATGTATGTATGTATGTATGTATGTATGTATGTATGTTTGAATTACGTACGTATGTATGTAATTACGTAGTAAGTATGTATGTATGTATGTATGTATTATGTATGATGTTATATACGCAAGCAAATGTATGGATGTAAAAGTTATGATTGGTCTCAGTTTAATCTGCTTGTAAGTTTGTTAATGTCTTTGTTTTGGTTCTGTACATAATTGTTTTAGGGTTCAGAAAGGGGGTTGTTGGTAACGATGATATTGGTCTTGTTTTGTTCTTATGACTCGTTTTGATGTGTTAATGGTTTGCTGCTGTTTGGGTTGTTTGTTATAGGTTGTGTGTTTGTTCGGGGGGTATCTTTTCCGATTTATGCTTTTTGTATTCTATTATTTTTAATTTTAAAAAAAGTTTAAACAAACGAAAGAAAGGAAGAAAAAGAAAGAAAGAGAGAAAGAAAGAAAGAAAGGAAGGAAGAAAGAAAGAAAGACAAACAGACAGACAGAAAGAAAGAAAGGAAGTATAAAAGAAAGAAAGTATAATAGAAAGAAAGAGCGAAGGAAAGAAAAAGGGAGAGAAATTAAAACGAGAAACAAAAACTGAGAGAAAATTATCAAAACAGAAGCAAAAAAAATATTTAAAAAAAGTAACAGAAAACCTGTGCGATGAAATACAGATTACAGAAGATGTCAAAAACAGCAAAACGAATTTCCGTTGTTGAATAGCAAGTCTTTTTTTAAAGAAAAAACATCTCTCTCTCTCTCTCTCTCTCTCTCTCTCTCTCTCTCTCTCTCTCTCTCTCTCTCTCTCTCTCTCTCTCTCCTCTCTCTCTCTCTCTCTCTCTCTCTCTCTCTCTCTCTCTCTCTCTCTTCTGTCTGTCTGTCTGTCTGTCTGTCTGTCTGTCTGTCTGTCTGTCTGTCTGTCTGTCTGTCTGTCTGTCTGTCTGTCTGTCTGTCTGTCTGTCTGTCTGTCTGTCTTCTCTCTCTCTCTCTCTCTCTCTCTCTCTCTCTCTCTCTCTCTCTCTCTCTCTTCCTCTCTCTCTCTCTCTCTCTCTTTCGTGGTAGCTCTGAACAGAATTATTTGATGTTCACCAACTCCCGTTCTCATGTGGTATCTTTGTGTTACTTTTTATTCATTGATTCATTTATTCGTTTTGTTTGCTAGATGAAAAAGACATAATAACCAGCACGTAGAGAATGTTTTAGAATGATTGATACAGGGAATGCAAGAAGTGAACAAATAAAAAAGCAAACAGAAAACCCTCAAAGGAACAATAAAACAAAAGAGAGCTTTGAAAATAACCAAGAACGTGCTTTTATAATGACAAGAAAGAAAGTACAAAGATGCAAAGAAAAACTTTGAAAACAAAGAAAAACGACAAAAATGCAAAAGAATGAGAGAGAGAGAGAGAGAGAGAGAGAGAGAGAGAGAGAGAGAGAGAGAGAGAGAGAGAGAGAGAGAGAGAGAGAGAGAGAGAGAGAGAGAGAGAGAGAGAGAGAGAGAGAGAGAGAGAGAGAGAGAGAGAGAGAGAGAGGAGAGAAAGAGAGAGGAGAGGAGAGAGAGAGAGAGAGAGAGAGAGAGAGAGAGAGAGAGAGAGAGAGAAGAGAGACAGAAGACAGACAGACAGACAGACAGACAGACAGACAGACAGACAGACAGACAGACAGACAGACAGACAGACAGACAGACAGACAGACAGACAGACAGATAGATAGATAGATAGATAGATAGATAGACAGACAGACAGACAGAGACAAAGAGATATTAATGATAGCTTGAAAGAACACAAAACTAAACACAAAAGCCTTTAAAAAAAAAAAAGACGCGAAGCTATATACACATTTTGTAAAGATAAAACCCATATCCAAAACAGGAAAACAAAAATACAAAATCAAACAAACAATACTTGAGTCTATTTTGTCATTATTTTCTGGGTCCATTTTTTCTATGTTTTTAAAGTATGTTGATGGTTTATTCGCTTTTTTGCTTTTGTTTAATTATTTTGGGGTTTTTGTTTTTTGTTTTTTTGGGGGTATGGTTATTTAAGTTTGTTGTTGTTGTTATTGTTGTTGTTTTCTGTTGGGGGGCTTTGTTTGTTTCGGTGTGTTGCTTTTATTTCTT
>CM060321.1:1600298-1602798 GCA_030674155.1 Stramonita haemastoma | reverse complement strand
AATAATAATAATAATAATAATGATGATGTATGGGTTTTATGTGTGCAACAGATCAAATACAAACGTTGCTACATTCCACGAGAGTGTTCAGTGGGCAATGTACACGTAACCATACACAGCATGCACGCTGCACCCCGAGAGGAATGGGCTCCACAACGTTCAACTTTCTCAAGAGATACAACCAGAAAAAAATAAATCAATGCAGTGCACCCAACAACCTCCGAATGAACTAATTAACTGAAAGAGAAGCAAAAAAATCAGTACGAAAACTACAAACCTGCATACTAAAAACTAAAAACACAATCCGCAGCCAAACATCGCAGGCATCAAATTATGACTCAGCATTCTCTAGACCACTTGCTGACACAGCAGTAAAGACAGGGGAGGAAAACCCTGTTTGCGTTCAGCTCAATTCATAAGATAGGATTGATCAGAATGCTTCCCCCACCCTCACCCCCACCCCCACCCCCACCCGCTTCTATACGTTAGAAAACTGACCTGAGGGGGTGAAAAAGTTGAACGGGGGTACACATAGAGATTGTGGACACAGCCACACAGCAAACCAGCACGTGCCTAAGCCGCCATTCTCTGTCACCTTGGTGACTGACGCTGGAGGAAAGTTGGTAAGTCTGTGATGTTGTTTCCATCATAAGGGCATGCCAAGACTGTGCTGTGTGGCACAGTGCATGGAGGGGAGAGGAGGAGGAGGAGATGGGAGGAGGAGGAAGACAGAAAAGGGGATGGGAGGAAGAGGAGGAGGAGGAGGAGATGGGAGGAGGAGGAGGAGGAGGAAGAGGAGGAGGAGGAGAGGAAGACAGAAATGGGGATGGGAATAGGAGGAGAAGGAGGAGGAGGAGAAGGAGGAGGAGGAGAAGGAGGAGAAGGAGAAGGAGGAGGAGAAGGAGGAGGAGGAGGAGGAGAAAGATAGGAAGACAGAAATGGGGATGGGAGTATGAGAATGAGGAGGAGGAGAATGAGGAGGAGGAGAATGAGGAGGAGGAGAATGAGGAGGAGGAGGAGGAGAATGAGGAGGAGGAGGAAAAGAAGACAGAAATGGGGATGGGAGTAGGAGGAGAAGAAGGAGGAGGAGAAGGAGGAGGAGGAGGAGGAGGAGGAGGAGGAGGAGGAGGAGGAGGAGGAGGAGGAGGAAAGGAAGACAGAGAAGGAGATGGGAGGATGAGGAGGAGGAGGAGAAGGAGGAGGAGGAGGAGGAGGAGGAGGAGGAAAGGAAGACAGAAAAGGAGATAGGAGGAGGAGGAAGAGGAGAAGGAGGAGGAGGAGGAGGAGGAGGAGGAGGAGGAGGAGGAGGAAGAGGAGGAGGAGGAGGAGGAGGAAAGGAAGACAGAGAAGGAGATGGGAGGAGGAGGAGGAGGAGGAGGAGGAAGAGGAGGAGGAGGAGGATGAGGATGAGGAGGAGGAAAGGAAGACAGAGAAGGAGATGGGAGGAGGAGGAGGAGGAGATGGGAGGAGGAGTTCTAGGACAACCTCTGAGACTGGCCAGGCCTGAGGCTGAGTGAAGGAAGCAGTGTGAGAGAAGGCGGAAGACAGAGGAGAAAGGGAGAGAGAGAGAGTGCAGGTGGTGGAGTCAGTCATCTGTGGTGCCTTCTGCTGACTGTCCACAACTGCAGGGCAAGTACTGTTATGTTATGTGATATAATGCAATGTTTTATGATTTAACGTAATGTGATATTTCATGCAATATTGGGTAATGTAAAATCATGGCAACAGTACTGCAGTAGACAGGAGAGTGGCTTCTTCATCAAACTTGTGACCTCTGATTAACTGTCTATATAATATTGGTGTACCTTAGGATTGATTTTTTTTTCTCTTCCTTTATCATTTTGTCATTATTGTCCTTATCACCATCATCATCATCATCATCATCATCATCATCATCATCATCATCATCATCATCATCATCATCATCTCGTCGTCGTCGTCGTCGTCGTCGTCGTCGTCGTCGTCGTCGTCGTCATCATTTTCGTCACAGTCGTCGTCATGATCGTCATCTTCATCTGCGCTCTCACTAGTTCTATCATCATCCTCATAATCATCACCAGCCTCAGTATTATCATTCTGGTCCTCCTCTATGTGTTTTCCTATGTACAGTGTAAATAATGACATACTTCTGCTGTACCTCCAGTTGTTTGATGATTCTGGTATTGCTCCTAGCATCAAACTAAAGACCTGAAAAAACTTCTCTAATTTTTTTTTTGAAAACGATTTGCGCTGGGCCATCAGAGATATCTCTAAAGAAAATCCAGCAAGCTGGAAATTCTTATGTACCCTTTTCTTTTTCCTCTTCTTCATCCAACTCTCAGACATCAACTATTGTTGTCCGCCATAAAAACAAACAAAAAAGGCCTTGTACCGCCACTAAGTGCATTACAAATGCGCATCTGACTTCTACATGGGAGAAAATAGTTATCTTTTAAGTCTTTCTGGAAATAAATGCAAGAGAATGGACAAAGAAGGCAGAAAAGAACCCACCCAAAAAAAG
>CM060321.1:1592798-1595298 GCA_030674155.1 Stramonita haemastoma | reverse complement strand
CCGTAAAAGGCGACAATGATAACAAAAATCCCAAACCATCCCCCCTCAAAAAGTCCAAAATACCTACAATTGCATTTTGTTTCAAAAACTGCGTAAGGGAAATTGTAGTTTAGTTAAAGATAATATTCATGTTGAGGGAAACTAAGTTATGAGCACTATGTGAACAAAATATTGTAGTTAAAACAAATCATTTAAACTAGTTGAGATGTGTGCAAGATATACAAAACAAATAATACAGAAATCACAAGCCAAGAATGCAACCCAGAACAGGGAAATCATTACATATAATTTTGTTTCTGAAATTTGCCAGGGAACAACAAAAACACAACTACATAAAATATTAGCAAAAACTGTGGAGATACGGTAATCTTTTGGTCTGGAACAGTTTTCAAACTTGAAAGAAAGTTTAGAAATATTGATAAATTGGAGACTCTGAATTAAAAGAGACACAAAAAAGAAATTCGAGTTAAGATTGTTTCTGGGAAGAAACTGTCGCAATACATTATTAAATAAATGTCTATTGAAAAGAAAGTGAATACTTATCAGTAATTCTTTTTTTTTTGTAACAACGAAAAGTATTATATCCAGCAGTCTTTATGGCTTTGTCAATTTTGTCAATAATTTTAGAAAGCTTGTGTAACTATATTCTTTCCTGAAATCGGAATGCAGCTACCTTCATAGTAGGCTGAAATGGTTGTATACGCAGAATCTCTATTGGTGAACTTCAGAGCTGTAGCTAAGGGACAAGAAAAAAACAAAGCGAAACAAGTAATTGTTCAAAGAAAACGCGCGATTGTGTGAGAAAGTCAATATAGATTGGTTTTGTTTGGGTACAGGTAGAAAAACATTATTTTCATACTGGAAACGTACATTTTTTTTGTTTGCAAAATATTTAAATCATACATAATCTAGAATAGATAAATCTGCAATACTACACTTTTGTCAAAATAAGTCTGCAATACTACACTTTTGTAAAAAATAAGTCTGCAATACTACACTTTTGTAAAACAAGTAAAAATGTAAAATCGAAAAATAAAAAAGGCAAACACAATGCAAACGTAGTCGACAGAATGCAAACTGGTGTACATACTAGAAACTAATCCAAATGGAATAAACACTAAAACCTGAACACATCTTAACCTTGCAAGCATCAACATCATAAAGCGCTAATGAAATATACTTGTAGCATATGTAAGTTATCGGTTTTGGCCACATGTCCTTTCTGTTTTGATTTAAAGAAAAATGCGTTTTGCATACCCTGCCTCATTCTAACACTCTCTTCCATTCAGGGAAGGTATTGTGTGCCAGTTGAACGAATGACAACACTTAAACTGCGTACACACGGGATTGGGTGTAAAAAAGTACATATGTTTATTCCGTTGTCTTTGAAATAGAAGAGTAAACAAATACCACACACACACACACACACACACACACACACACACACACACACACACACACACACACACACACACACACTAACCCGCACTATATAATCTTTTAAAGAAAAATCAAAGTTTGAAAAAGGTAAAAAAAAAAAAAAGTTAAAAAACTATCAAAAAATACAGCAGTTAAGATTTCCAAAACCTACTTAAATAATTGAAATATAGAAGGAATAGTTTTCAATCTTACTAGCATTCAAAATCACAAAAGCATTGCACATTTGAAAATTGATTACAGCAAACTTAAGAAAAAATGTTTCCAGAGAAAACAACACCAAACTTCAATATGAAGAACAATCTGAATACCGTACAAGAATATTGATGAGAAACTCAAACATGTAATGATTTCTGGTCTTCAATTTTACATCTGTTCACATAAGTCATATCAAACAGTTTTTTGTTAATGTAAATAGATCGCTAGCAAAACGACACTGATTTTTCAAAGAGTGCAGGTAGCACTGATTTCCCATTTTTATTCTTTTTTACTTTTTTTAGAAATTGAAAACCAAAGATAAAAGTGTAGTTTTGGCGGAATCAAATGCTATCAAAAGACTGCAGCAGTGACATTTTAATCAAAACACTGATTTATTTCCACCCTAACATGAAGAGTCTGCACATGGATCTATATCATTCTGTTCTAGAGCTACATTCATAAAAAGGTATAGTCCTATCAGTAGAATACCAGAACTGGTCAATGCAAAACAAAATGTATTCCTAATAATAGTTACAATCACAACAACAACAATAATAATGATAAATATGATAATATAGTAACACTAATACCAATAATGATTATGGTAATAATGATACTGATAATAATAATGATGATACTGATACTGATGGTGATACTGATGATGATACTGATGATAGTACTGATGATGATGATGATGATGATGATGATGATGATGATGATGATGATACTGATACTGATGATGATGGTGATGATGATGGTGGTGGTGCTGATGGTGACGATGATGATGGTGGTGCTGATGGTGACGATGATGATGGTGGTGCTGATGGTGACGATGATGATGATACTCATGACAACACTGATGATG
>CM060321.1:1572798-1587798 GCA_030674155.1 Stramonita haemastoma | reverse complement strand
CTTGTAATACATGGTTAAGACTAAGCTTAGCACTGGCTTATTTTTTCTCCTGTCATTTCTCTGTTCCAAATCCTTCCACTTTCGCGATAAATTACAGAACAAAATATTGTTCCAACTGGCGAGTAAGAACAGACCCCTCTTCCCCTGTACTGGTGTTCCCTTGCATAACTGGTTCCCCATGCCGCACAACTGGAAGCTAGCAGGTCAGTGTTAGTCTTCAGTAATAAAGTTAGGACCAGGGTGGTCAAGCGTTAGTGTTTGCAGCATGGGGTAAAAACAAAAAAACTAGGGTTAGAGGTTAAGTGTTACCAGCACAAGGGAACACCACTACAGGGAAAAAGTTGAGTCAGGTAAAGTAATGTTTTCTTTAAATATCCACCACTCGCCTTATACACAATTTGTCTTCTTTTTCTTAGCAGACCGCAGCAAAATCAAGGGGAAGTGATTGATACAGTGAACATAATGATGCGACCAGTGATGACTACAGCGACGATTTACAACACTACAAACTAATGTCAGATCCTATTCTCTAAGTTGGATGTGCCGGGTCGGACTTGTCAGGGGCTTAATACGGCAGTGCAACGCATTTTCGCTCATATGAGAAACACTAGTTGATTGTGCGACTGACGATGACAGGATCCTAGTCATGTTAGCTCTCTAAGCATCCTACATTTCCAGTTGCATCTCTTTATGTGCAAAATCGTTTTTATATGGAATTAAAGGTTTAACTGTTGTCGGCATGTAGACAGGGCAATATGATAACACCGTAAGACAGGAACAGTACTGTTAGACCACCTCGATTTTAAAAGCCACCAATTAGAATATAGTTCTCTGGTCTGTGTGCCAACTGACTTAATATGAAGACTGGAACCTATTTACTTTGACGCCAGCTAGCTCAAAATCAAAGAAGGAACGTTGTACTTAGAAATATGAATTCAATCTGAAAGAAAGCTCTTTATATAATAATTATTAGTAAGATACCCAATCCGAAGGAGATAATTTATGACACCGAATTCTTTTTGTGAAAGAAAGAACTACTTTAATGCAAACTCGATATGAAGGAAACAAAATGTATAGCTCAATACCACCTAACGAGTTTTGTAGGAAATAGCTGTATACTTTTATGTCTATTAAAAATTTATTAATGCACAAAAAAATGTGCTTTGAAGCCAACAAACTCAATGTAAAGAAAAGTCTTGGCTTCTTACAACCAATTCTATATAAAATAAGGAACTTTAATTCCAACTACCTATAACAAAGTAAGCTTTATTCTTTAATAAAAAAAAAAATTACCCACTAATACTTTGAAAAATACTCTAATACCATGTAACTCACGTAAGGAAAGAACTTCCTGCTTTTATTCTGGTGGATCGGTTGTCTCGAGGTAACGTGCCTACCTAGAAAGGAAAAATTCCGGGTCGGAAGTGTGCGGTGGTTTAATGCCTGTTTGGGCCAGAAACTTTTCCCCCATCCATTCAACCATGAGTGGTGGTCTTGGTGCTAGTCTTTTGGACGAGACTATAAACTGAAGTCTCGTGTGTTACTATTTAGCGCATGTAAAAAGAACCCTTGGCAACATGGAGTTTTCAGTGGCACAATTCTGTGGAAAAAAAAACAATAGAGAAACAAATGCAGTTGCAGACCGAAAAAATATAACGGCTGGCGCTGTTCTTGTGGCGACGCGTACGCGCTCTTCCCGGGAAGAGCAGCTCGAATTTCACGCGGAAAAATCTGGCGTGACTTAAAAGTGGTATGAAAAATGAAAATACCTACAAACTTAATGATAAAAAGCTACACACTTTGATACAGTTAACTCACTGATTACAGACATGTATCCTGCGATACAATTAACTCCCAAATTAAGGAAATAACTTCATGCCTCAGTATCAACTATTTTCAAATGAAGCAAACAACTAAACTACCAATTAACAAATTATGAAGGGCACAACTGTGCACTTTGATTTCAATCAAAATACAGAAAACTGTTTATACCTTTAATGCCAAAAAAACTAAGCTTGAAGTGGTTTCGACAACAATTTGATAAAAAGGAGAAAACTGTACTGCTTCATTCCATCTCATTGACTAACACTTTAATACCAACCAACTTAAATGAGTATATGTTAGTCTAGATACCTATGAACTTTGATTTTCGTACCTGCCTGTAATATTTAAGTAGAATGCTGGCGGAGCTGGGTGATTTGAGGGCTTATTTCGGAAAACCAAAATTGATATGTGTTATTACATAATCATACAGCACGTTTCTCTTCAAAAATGTCGATCCCTCAAATATCAAATACTGTCATTTGGGAAAAAGAGACTGGATAGTCTAGGGGTCAGAACATTGCGCTCGCTTTTCGTAAAAGTAGGCCATCGTGTGCCGGTGGGAACAGATGAAAATTTTTATAAAATGCATACATGCGGGGACTGGATTTAAAAAAGCACACGAATGCTCATTCCATTATCCTCGATATACAAGAATAAATAAATGAATAAATGAATTTTTAAAATAATAAAAAAAATAAATAAATGAATAAATAGATAAATAAATAAATAAATAAATAAATAAAAAAGTAAAACAAAAATAAAGAACTAAATAATGTACATGGCTAAAGTCAATAACTTAATACAGTTGTTTTAAGCAAAAAGCACCAACGTCTAAAAATCACATTTTTATGCTTTGAAGTATATTACGATTGCTTTTATGACATCATCTTAGCATAACAACACTTACATACACTGCATCAACTGTCTCCATCGCCACAATGGACGATAGGAGCTCCACGTCATGCCGCCACGGTCCGCCATCTTTGTCGCTGCTGAATTCTCTTCTGTAGTCGTCTCAGGCTGCTGACCTAGCCTACCTCAGTGATGTTGGCAATGGCACAATGAAGAAAGTCCGCCTCTTTTTTTGTTCTGCCCTCAAACTTGCTGTGGAGAACTGTCGTGGTCAGATTGGTTTCTGTGCTGCTTCTGTTGGCATGGTCAATATTTCTCAGTCTGTGCTTAGCTTTTGTCTTTGCTCTGTGCTTCAGGAATATTTGTTGTTCTGTCTAACCCGTTGACATAAAAGTCGCGTACTAGAACCACATTTTCGTGTTCGTTTTTGTTTTCGTCTTTCCAAATTTTCCTATTACTAAAGTTTCTGACCCATTTATTTATATAAAGCTTGGAAACGCCCAACATGTTACACACTCACAGCGCTTTCACTAGTATGTGCTTCACTAAGCTCGTACCCGGCCCTTGTGCTGACAGAAGGGGGAAGCCTGTGGACTGCAGCAGCCTCTTTGTCCACAAGGATTCTGCACAACTAACATCAAACGTTTCACCATTGTGTGTCTGAATGTACACACACACACACACACACACACACACACACACACACACACACACACACACACACACACACACACACTTGATTCTAACAAAAACAAAAATCCTAAGTACTTTACTTTAGTAGCTTTGTGAGAAAAAAGGCATCAATCATATCTGAAATCCACTATATCGGAATACGGTTACCTAAACTAAAGGGGGCGGGGGGGGAGGGGAGGGGGCAAAAATAGTTGCTATGTAAAAACACGAACATTGTTTATAGCCTTCGAACTCTAAATGAGCAGCCAAGTAAGAATCCAAATAAAAATACACGCAAAAATCTATAAGTTGTAAGTAAAAAAAAATAATTAAAAAAAACACGAAAAAATCTTTGTAAACTCCGCAAAAATTGCCGTAATGACAGGGAACGGGAGGTCAGTGAAAATAGAACTAGCCAATGTTATAACAAAGCAGAGGTCAGTTTACTAGATAACTCATATATAAATAACTTTTATAAGTGTGCGTGTGTGCGTGTGCGTGTGCGTGTGTGTGTGTGCGTGTGTGTCTGTGAGTGCGTGCGTGTGCGTGAGAGTGTGTACATTCGAATTTGCTGGGGCTGTAGATTGTTGATCGCTTGTGTGTTGTATGGGTCGAATGCAAACGCTTTGATTTGTTTTTACAAGATATGGCGTTATATAAATTCTACCTATTATCATTATTATTATTATTATTATTATTATTATTATTATTATTATTATTATTATTATTATCATTATTGTTATTATTATTATTATTATCATCATTATCATTATTACTATTATATATATATATATATATATATATATATACATGTGAGAGAGAGAGAGAGAGAGAGAGAGAGAGAGAGAGAGAGAGAGAGAGAGAGAGAGAGAGAGAGAGAGAGAGAGAGAGAGAGAGAGAGAGAGAGAATGATCGTTACTTTCCAATGGTACACTTTTGGTATGATGTGGAAGCACAGAAATATCCAACATAAATTTACAGCTTTACGAGGGCACCACCATTAGTTAAAGTAATGAAGAGAAAGAAATGACGTGCACGTACCTCTTGACTTTGATTTTTCTCTATATTCGAACTAAGTATCACAACACCACCCCTCCAACGGACTTGGTTCTGGGAGATTCTCTTCAGCTCGGCCCACATCAATCCAGCTGCCTTCGTCTCTGCTTCAATGCTTCTGTTTTGGACAACCCACTTTCCGCTTCTCTTTTTGATTCCAGTCAAGGACCTGCCATCTGACATTTGAAGCAGGCTTTCCGAGCGTTTGGCCGATCCATTCCGATTTCATTTTCTTGATCTCAGACTCGATTGGGGGCGTGTCTGGTCCTGTCCAACAGTTTTTCGTTGGAGATGACTTCTGGCCACCTGATACCGAGGATGTTCCTAAGACATCTGTTGGTAAATGTCTGGAGTTTGTGGGTGTTGGTCTTTGTTACCCGCCAGATTTCTGAGCCATAAAGTAGGACTGAATTGACAGTGTTGAAGATCCGGATCTTGTTGTGGAGTGAGAGGGCTGTTGATCTCCAGACTGGCCGAAGGGTGTTGAAGGTGTGACGGGTTTTACTGGTTCGGCACTTGATGTCTCCGCCAATCTCACGATCTTTACTGACCACACTGCCCAGGTAGGTAGGTAAGCTCGACTTCCTTGATGTTTTCTGGGTGAAGTTGTACTGGGTCTTGTGTGAAACATTGACCAGGCATGGTGTTGACTATACCAGAGAACTAAGATGACCCACATGACTTTTGACATCTATGCTTCGACTTTTAAGGAATAAGGGCGAGATGAAAGATATCTAGAAGGTCGAGGAAATGCTCTTTAGAATTTTATCTTTTATGAATGCAGTTTTTAGTGTTTTATCTTTGAAGAGGTTTTTAAAATTTATTTAGATTTTTACCCTTCAGTGTGTTAGTTTTTATAGTTTTACCCTTCAGGGTTTTTGGTTTTCAGTTTTTAAGGTTTTGGGGGTTTACGGTTTTGTCAATCAGGGTTTTTGGATTTCAGTTTTAGCATTTTGGGTTTTAGGTTTTAGAGTTTTATCATTCAAGGTTTTTGGTTTTTAGTTTTAGGATTTTGGGTTTTGGGTTTAAGAGTTGTACCCTTCGGGGGTTTTTGCTTTTTAGTTTTAGCATTTAAGTGGGGTTTTTGGTTAAGTTTTACAGTTTTATCATTTAGGGGTTTGGGTTTTTCAGCTTTATTATTCAGGGGGTTTGTTTTTCAGTTTTAGTATTTAGGGTTTTAGGTTTTAGACTTATCATTTTGGGTTTTGGGTTTTGGGTTTTAATATTTAGAGTTTTAGGCTTTAGAGTTTGATCATTTAGTGTTTTAGGTTTTGAAGTTTTACCATTCAGGGTTTGAGGTTTTCAGTTTTATCCTTTAGGGATTTTTGGTTTTTAGTTTTATCCTTTAACAGTTTTACCCTTCTGGGTTTTGATTGTTAAAGTTTTAACATTTTAACTTTTATCTTTAAGCATTTCACTCTATCTTCCATTCTTCGCCCTCAAATCCCTATCAGTCTGACATCAGTCAAGTCCTGTGGGTGAGGACAAGTTCAAAGGGTCTGGTGCTCCAGAATCGTGGTGCCGCTATCTTCAGGATCTGCAGGGAGAAGGGCCAAGAGGGGGTGGACAATACCTGGAAAAAAACAACAACCTAGTATGTAGTTTGTATCAAAACAATTATGCAAAAACTACGAAGAACTAGATTCAAAAAATAATAACCCTGACACGGAAAGCTTAGGTTAAAATCATATACAGATCATTTATTTTTACAAGTTTTCGTGTTGCTGTTTATTTACGAAGATCTTTCACAGAAGTATGCCATGGAGTATCCTGAACTCCGGTAAAATAAACACTTGGGTTCAATTCGATTTGAAAAAAAATGTGGGCACACGAAAATTTACAGCTGAGTTTAGCCGCTGCTTATGTTGCTCTGTGCAGATGGAAAATAGTAAAGGAAAAAATGTTCCAGTCTACACAACAGTAATACCAGTTGTACTGCAGAGAGGGAGAGAGAGAGAGAGAGAGAGAGAGAGAGAGAGAGAGAGAGAGAGAGAGAGAGAGAGAGAGAGAGAGAGAGAGAGAAGAGACAGAGGAGAGAGACAGAGACAGAGACAAGAGAGAGAAGAGAAGAGAGAAGAGAGAGAGAGAGAGAAAGAGAGAGAAAGAGAGAGAGAGAGAAAGAGAGAGAGAAGAGAGAGAGAGAGAGAGAGAGAGAGAGAGGAGAGAGAGAGAGAGAGAGAGAGAGAGAGAGAGAGCAAGAGCGAGAGAGAGAGAGAGAGAGAGAGAGAGAGAGAGAGCGAGAGAGAGAGCGAGCGAGCGAGAGAGAGAGAGAGAAGAGCGAGAGAGAGAGCGACAGACAGACAAACAGACAGACAGACAGACAGACAGAGAGAGTGAGAGAGAGAGAGTTATGGGGCAATTTGAAACGTATTGTAAACATATTCTTTTCAAATGTCAAGATGAAAAATGTACCTTTCAATCCGTGAGCGAACTTTGCATAACATTTCAAATTATAATGCCGTGCTCTCTAAAATAGCTTTGTTGTTAATTTGTTTTTGTTATTGGCTATAGTACAAGTGAACGTCATTGTTTTGAGGCAGACATTTTTGTCCCACCTGACATGATAATCATAAGTCTTAAAGTCGCCATTTTGTTTTCAATGTTTTGCAGTGCTCGTTGAACATTGAACACTAAGAACTGTAGATACTTTAATAATACAGTTATTTGCAATGTAGAATTTCTTTGATTCTACGACAGACAGTTCCTTCACAAGCTATCTTATTGTGACTGCTTTGCTTTCGCTTGTCAGAATTGAATGGGAACAGACGCGCATTGAAGAACAATATTTCATTAGGTGTTGAGTTCGAGACTAGCAATACGCTTTTTTCACCTGTCAAAAACTATACACTCAAAAGATTTTTAAAAATACCACTCACCATTTTATGACATGACATGACAGGAGCTATGATGGCCAGGCTGCATTGCTGCAGATCACCAGGTCTGGCTGTCCTCTGTCACAGGCACCAAGGTGGCAGGTGTGTGTTTGCTTTGTTTGGGAGAAAGCTGTGATTTTTTTTTAAAATTTGAGATGGTCACAAATTCAGAATTCTTGAAGGTGGCTCCTTAACTATCGTCTCGAAGTCACAACAGTCTGAAGCAGTTGGGGACTCTGGATTCGTGTTGTGACCGCCGTTACAGTTGAATGTATTGCAGGTTGTTTTGTGGAGTACTAGGGGCAAGGGCTGTGTGGTGTGACCACTGTCACATTTGAATGTGTTGCAGCCTGGTTCTGTGGAGCTCTGGGGGCACTAAATGTGTGTGTGACCACTGTCATAGGTGAATGTATTGCAGCGTTGTTGTCTGGAGTTGTGGGGACACTGGATATGTGCTATGACCACCGTCAGAGTTGGGTTTGCGGCATTGTTCTCTTGCAGTGAGGTGAGCAGTCTTTGGGGTCAGGTGTCCTCAGAGTCGGCATTGTCCTGAAGGACGGCGGTCCCCCAGCATCACCAGAGGCGGCACGCTCCTGTCATCGCTCTCTGTCAGGGTCCTGGTGCACAGAGAAGGCGTGGCTGTGACAGTCTTTGGACCAGTGTGGTTGGATGCTTGGATGTTTGGATGGTTGATAGCTTGAATGTGGGAAGGGACACTTGTGTTGTCGATCTTCACGTCTTTCGCTCCATTGAAACCGTTGATAAATCTAGACAAAAATAAACGGAATGTATTACCAATCAGACCACCATACAGTACTGTACAAAGATCTGGGGACAAACTACGTTCGTATGGCTGTAGGACATAATGGGGCTAGTCTCCAGAAATTGAGGGAGAAATTTTCATTTTCTTTTTTTTTCTCGACAGTAATGAATAAGCATTCATGTGCTTTTTCTATATTTAGACACCGTGTGCATGCGGCTTAATAAATCTTATCGGTTTCCACTGGCACATAACATTCGGGTTTAAATGTTCGCGCAAGATGTTCTGTGTGCATTCGTACGTGGGACCTCGGCTCAGAGTCTCCCGTGAGGGATTTTTAAGGGATTGGAGTCGGCGCTGGTAACTCCAGGGTAATATTCCCTGGAACAGGCGTCATGGTAGTGGCTAAACTTGAACTGTCAGATCGCGAGTACAATGTATAACCAACAAGCTTTCTTACCCCCTTATGTTTTTAACTATCTATTCATTCATACAGTATACCTAACTTCATATTGTTCAAATAATGTAAAAGTCTAGCAGTCTAAGCGGCTTTCGAGACAAAATTAAACCTTTAGTTTCCTGACACTTTTGAAACAGTCTATCAACTGAAGTTTTTGCCTGTGAACACACCTCCAATTTTCCTTGCACTCATGTTTAGAATCTTTGTTTTGGAAGATGTTAAAAAAAGCCTTTTTTTTTCGAATTACAAAAATAGTAATCATTACTTAATGGCGTCTCTACTATGTGTCTACTCTTATCTATCTATCTATCTATCTATCTATCTATCTATCTATCTATCTATCTATCTATCTATCTATCTATCTCTCCCTTAGTCTGTCGACTGTGGGGGCACCCCTGAAGACTTGGCAACCAGTTCCCTCCATTCCTCTCTCAGTTCTGCCTTTCCCAAAATTTTGTTGAACCTGTCCATTCGCTAGCCGCCGCTGTAGCCTAGTGGTTAGGGCGTTGGACTTGTAATCTAAAGGTTGCGGGTTCGATCCCAACTTTCGGCTATGGCGTTGTGCCCTTGGAAAAGGCACTTTACGGCTATTTTCTCACCCCACCCAGGTGTAAAAGGGGTACCAACCTTGTGTTGGGGTTAACCCTGCGATAGACTGGCGTCCTATCCAGGGGGGAGTCTATGACTCTCAGTCGCTTAACGCCACAGAAACCGGGATAAGCACCGGCCTGATGAGCCTTCGGCTCGGGACAGACTTTAACTTTCCATTCGCTGATGTTGTCCTCCCATCTCTTCCTCTTACGTAAATTTAAAAAAAGAAAACACTCACCTGTTTTGCTTCTTCATTAGGATTTGTATTAAAAGCTGCTTGATGTTCAAGCCTTCTGAACTTTTATTTCTTATTTCTTTTCAGCAGTAAAACCCGCCTTCAATGCAGGAGGCTAACAGGTCGATTGACAGGACTTGAGAACAAAACAACTCACCTTGGTTACTTCAACAGAGACATGACTTGCACGTGCGGACCAACAGTGACATTCCAAGTTCAGTTCTGCTGGTCGCGAACGTTTTGCCGTTTTCCATCTTTTTTTTGAACGCAGCCTTGCTAAGGGTAGTAGATTTGCAATTTGGTGTTTAGTGATCTTCCTGCTTACTGTATTTTTGTCTGTTTTTTTTTTCTATTATTAGAAAGAAATGTTTATCAAAGCATTTAGGCAACCAGTACAGTCTACTATGACCGCAACATAGGAAATTATTTTCAAACCACAATTGGAGTTCACCAAGGATGTCTGCTCTCTCCCATCCTTTTCAGCATCTTCTCAGAGAGAATAATGACTGACGCACTTGAAAATTATGAGAGAACAGTCAGCACTGGAGGCAGGACAATTACAAACTTACTTTTTGCCGATCACGTCGACGGCCTAATTGGAGAAGAGCAAGAGCTAGTCAGTCTGGGAAATCACCTTGATAAAGCCTCTTCGGCAGTTGGCATACAGATCAATGCAGAAAAATCCCAGCTGATGACAGATAGCGCCTATGATATCAGCACTGACATTATTATAGACGGCAAGAAAATCAAAACCGTCCATAGCTTTAAATATCTGGGAGCAACAGTATTGGGTAAAGGATCAAACCATGGAATCCTCTCCAAAATAGCCCAGAGCACAGCTGCAGTGACCAAACTTAAAGTCCTCTGAAACGACAAAAGCATCGCCATCAGCTTCAAGCTTTACTGGTGCGTTCCCTGATTATATCCATATTTTTGTAGGCATGTGAAAAGTGGACCATAACAGCAAACATTGAGGATACAGGCATTGAGGAACAAGGATACAGGCCATGGAGATGAGACACTTTCACAAACTCCTAGGTATCTCACACAGGGATCACATCACCGAAAAGGATGTGAAAACCAGAATTAAAAATACCATCGGACTATGTGAAGAGCTCCTGACTTAGTGAAAAAACACAAATCTAAGTAGTGCAGGCAAGTCAGAGAATCGTCTGGACTGGCCAGGGCTGTCCTACAGGGAAGAGTACGAGGAGGAAGACGAAAAGGCAGACAGAGAAAACGATGGGAAGACAGCATCAGAGAGTGGACTGGCCTCTCCTCTCTCTCTCTCTCTCTCTCTCTCTCTCTCTCTCTCTCTCTCTCTCTCTCTCTCTCTCTCTCTCTCTCTCTCTCTCTCTCTCTCTCTCTCTCTCTCTCTCTCGGACGGATAGCCTAGTGGTCAGAACATTGCGCTGGCAATTTGACAACTCTGGTTCGAGTCCGGTCGAGGAGAATTTTCTCCTAGAGTTAACATCAGTGCTGACTCCACTCTCCCCAAATGTCCTTTGGATGAGACTTTAAACCGAGGTCCTGTGTGCGAACGCACGCAGAACATCTTGTGCACACGTTAAATCCTGTTAATGTTTCGCTTTTCGTAAGAGTAGGCCATCGTGTACCGGTGGGAACAGATGACATTTACAAAACTGCATACACACGGGGACTGGACGTAAAAAAGCACAATCCTCGATATAAAAGAATAAATCAAATCAAATCTCTCTCTGTCTCTCTGTCTCTGTCTCACACACACACACACACACACACACACACACACGCACGCACACACACACGCACACGCGCCACACACACGCACACACACACACACGCACACACACACACACACACACACACACACACACACACACAAACACACACATACACGCACGCACGCACACACACACACAAACACGGCGTACATACACATGAAGCTTCTTATTTGTCAAATCATTAACACGTTTTTCATCTCCCCTTTACCAGACTGTTACGTCTTCTCTACTGAACCAGTGTTTGCTCCTCTTCAAAATATCTGCGCATCAAGGGATTTAATTTAAGGGTTATTTTTAAAGATCACTCAGGTCAATTTCATTACAGGCGTGCTGGATCCTTATTTCTCTTCCTGTATATACACGTGCAGAAGATCAAATGTGCTCGTTAAAGATGCGGTAATTCATGACAGCATTTGGTCGGTTACTGAAACAAGGATATACCCAGCATGCATACTCAGATTCGGAGTGATATTGTCTTACTTGTGGGCAAAACTGAATGCATACAAATAATTTCAAAATTAGTTATCTTGGAGCTCTAGCTATCCAAACGGAAAATTACCCCTCCCCCTAAAAAAAAAGCAAATACCTTCCTCCCAAAAAACCCCACAAAATACAACAAACCCACAACCCCCACCCCCCAAAAAACCACAACATAACCCCCCCCCCCCCCCCTCCAAAAAAGAGGAACAACAAAACAACCCAAAGAAACAAAAGAATCCCATCTTCAACAAAAACAAAGCAACGATAAATAACAAACAAAAACCAAAAAACCCCAACAAAACTCCCACGAAATAAACACCTATAACGAAAGCCAGGCCAGCAGGGTAATGAACAGAACAGATACGTAACGTGATTTCCACCCAGGTAATTGACTAAGAGGCCAATCAGCTTGCGGCAGCTTGCTGCTAAGGTACTAATCAAGGAGACCTCATCAGTGGCAAGGAGACAAATGGACGCAGAGGACATGAAACAGTACCACAGAATGGCTAGCCCCTTGACCGTATGTTCAGAGATTAGGATGAGGGAGAGAAAGAGAGAGAAGGGAGAGAGAGAGAGAGTGAGAGAGAGAGACAGACACACAGACACACAGATACACAGACAGACAGGGACAGAAACAGAGACAGAGACAGAGGGAGAGATTACCCAAACTATTTATCTATCTATCCCCTTAGTCTGGCGACCATGGGGGCACCCCTAAAGACTTGACACCCAGTTCCCTCCATTCCTCTCTTTGTTTTCTGCCTTTCTCAAAACTACACCATACACTAATGCAGAGGGGAAACGATCCAAGACAAAAGTAGTAAACTACGTCTTTATTCCTATAAGGAAAGCCAGAGAAAACAGACTAATTGCTGCAACAGAACTTTTTCTTCTCCCCAGGTAATTGTCAAAGAAGCCAATTAGCAGACGACAGCTTGCTGCCAAGCTACTAATCAAAGAGAGCTCACCTGTGGCGATAATGAGATAAGTGGACACAGTGGACATAAAACAGTACCACAGAATAGCCTCTTGACCGCGCGTTCAGTGGTCAGGATGAGAGAGAGAGAGAGAGAGAGAGAGAGAGAGAGAGAGAGAGAGAGAGAGAGAGAGGGAGGGAGGGAGAGAGAGAGAGGGAGAGAGAGAGAGAGTGAGTCAGTGTGTGTATTATATGTATGTATGTATGTATGTATGTATGTATGTATGTCTGTCTGTCTGTCTGTCTGTCTGTCTGTCTGTCTGTCTGTCTGTATGTATGTATGTATGTATGTATGTATGTATGTATGTATGTATGTATGTATGTATGTATGTGCATCAGTGTTAGTATTAGTGGTAGTGTTGGTGTTAGTGTGCGCGCGCACTCGTGTGTGCGTGCGTGTGTGTCTGTGTGTGTACTGTGTGTTTGTGTTTGTTTGTTTGTTTGTTCGTTTGTTTGTGTTTGGGGGGTGCATGTCTGTGTCTGTGTATATGAATAATATTCAGAAAAAAAGCAATCCATACACTAATGCACAGGGAGAAAGCCCACACAATGACAATCAAGTACGTGTTTTGCTCTTATGATAAAAACCAGAGCAGCAAACTAATAATAAGAACAGATTTGTAGGGTTGTTTACTCTCTGATGATTGACCAATTTAGCCAATTAGCTGACGGCAGCTGCTGTGAAAGCCTAATGAACCAGACTTCGTCAGTGACATTTAGCAGATAAGTGGATACTAAGGGTGGACATGAAACTACCACAGAATAGCCCCTTGACCACAGGGTGGTTTGGGAGAACGAGTGCCTGTAACTCTGTGTGTGTGTGTGTGTGTGTGTGTGTGTGTGTGTGGTGTTGTACGTGTGTGTGTGTGTGTGTGTGTGTGTGTGTGTGTGTGTGTGTGTGTGTGTGTGTGTGTGTGTGTGTGTGTGTGTGTGTGTGTGTGTGTGTGTGTATGTGTGTGTGTGTATGTGTGTGTGTGTGTGAGTGTGTGTGTGTGTGTGTGTGTGTGTGTGTGTGTGTGTGGTGTGTGTGTGTGTAGTACTTCAGTTTAACGTCCTTCCACAATGATGGATAATTGTAATACTTTTTTGCAATAAACTGGTCTCTAATGTCAGCGTATGCTGGGCACACTAATCCAAAGTGGATTTCTGTTTCTGTCCCACATTGACAAATCGGACAAATAAGGTTTGTTTCTGATAAATTATTCCTGAAACGCAGTTTATGCATTTGTAATTGAGAGACACCGACGCGTAATCGTATCAGGGCATTCCTTGCTTTATATGTTAAACATTTTGTAGAAAAAGTGGCACAGAAAAGTTAGATTTGATTGTCGAGTACATGGTATATTTTTCGTTACTGTGGATACTTTCAATCCATTTTTGAACATACACAGTAGTTAACCGTTCCTTTAGCATTTTAATAAACATTTTCTCATTAGCAACTCCCTGATATTTCCAAGCATCACTAAAACCATACTAGTACAGGAAAAAACATACCAATGAAGCCCATGATATCTTGTTCCTTTCATGCAAAAAAGTGACATTTTATAGGCTTTAAAAGGTAGCCGTTTATTTCTCATCTGAACAATTCTAAACCAGAATTTAACCATCTTTGTGTAGATGTTAACAAAAAGTGGGTATCTACCTGGTTCTCTATAAACAAGGTAATTCGGAGTTCTAATGCTAACATTTAGAAAGCTCTTGATAGCAAAAAGGTGTACACGTTCAACAATTGTAAGGTCAGTATTTAATCCCCATACCTCTGCACCACAGGTCAACATAGGCTGTATTTGTGTGTCGAAAATTTTTTTAATATCTCATGGGATTTTTCACCAAGTGAATTAATTAATCTCAAAATGCTAATGATGCCTTTTCTTGCACGATTTACCATATCAGTCAGAGCATGTGAGAATGACAATCTAGTGGATAGAATTATACCAAGATATTTGTGTGAATTTATACAGTCTTCATGCAATCAGTGTCATAAAACCATTTCTCATTCAATGCTATATGACCGCCATTTGTAGACACAACTACATTCGATTTTGCCAAATTCAATTTTAAACCTAGTTTTTGTGTTGTCTCTTGAAGAACATTTCGTTGCATTTGTAAACCACACACAGAATCTGACAAAAGAAATAGCATTATTAGCAAACATTAATACAAATATTTCAATAAAGTCAGGAATTAACTGGATATCTCCCACGTTTGGCAAATTACCTTGCTACTTCATCAATAAGCAGTAAAAAAAAAAAAAAATACAGGGCTACATATTTCTCCTTGTTTGACACCCAATGGACATGTAAAAGACTCTATTAGCTCCCTCCTAACTCTGACTTCAGCCTTCGATTAGGGTACACCACCCCTATCCTCTTGGTACACCCCTTACCCCCCCCCCCCCCCTTTTTTTCTTGCTGCGTTATGGCTACACTCCACCTGTAGTTTCTAACTCATGCAATAT